>BQNB010015801.1:30939-70148 GCA_026074375.1 Tanacetum coccineum | reverse complement strand
GATGCTCCAGCAGATGACTCAAAAGAAGAATCCCTAACTGACGACTCGAATGTCGTCGGTAGATACATGGTAGATAATGGGGCAGACCTCTAACGGCGATAGGCT
Organism: Tanacetum coccineum; assembly: GCA_026074375.1. NCBI lineage: Eukaryota > Viridiplantae > Streptophyta > Magnoliopsida > Asterales > Asteraceae > Tanacetum > Tanacetum coccineum. Next base: position 70,043 of record BQNB010015801.1, on the reverse strand, counting down.
TCGCTATACCGTGAAGTCCTAGCAAGTGGTGGATAAACAAATCTTGATGGTGCAGATGAGTCAGAAATGGTGGTGACTAGTGGTGAATGATCTGATGTAGAATGACCAGATGATGAATGATCTGAAGATGAATGATCTGATGATGATCCAGAAGTAAAATGATCCAAATGATGTGATGTGTACCTCAATGCTAAACGATGAGAAGGTAAAGGTCTAAATGACTTCCTCGCGGTCAATGCCCTATATGGCCCACCAGGATAAGTACGGTAAAGTCGACCAATGGGAATGTACTCCCCGAGTCGGATAAGAATAGCTCGTCGTCAATGAATCTTGAGTGGTGCAACAACATGTGCAAGTGGAAACTCAGATGATGGTGCAACAATAGCAGATGGTGCGGTTAGAATGGGAGGAGTAGGGATCTTTAGAGTAGAAGTAGTAGGTAATACATGCCTCTCGGGCATCTCAGTATCTGACTCTAAATCATCTGAACACAGAAAAGGTGAAACCATATGTGCTACAATTACGGGAGGTGGTGAACTCTCTGATGGATCAGCCTCTGACGATGAATGAGTATCAAGCTTGAGCACCCCGGTAGGTGAGGCAACTACAGCAGCCCCCACCTCCAGTGCAACCGGGACCTCATTAGAAATAGAACCGATAAGGATAACTCGCGGAAAAGAGGATCCCACACTCTCGACTGATACGTCCAAAGAAATAGTAATAACCGGAGCTGCCATAACCTGCAAAAGCAAAAGTTTATATAAATTGTTAATACAAATAATGTCCAAAAACGTTATTTATATTTTTTGACCTCTCAATGTTTTGATAATAACAAAATGTAAAAATGTTTACGATAAAATTAAACATTTATAAATTACTAATCGTAAAATTCTATTTCTAGGATTAATCACTTAAGGTATGGATAAACAAATAATTAAACATGATTAGTGATCAAGAAAATATTTTTTCTTAAATCTTATACTTCCACAAAAATGTTTTTATAAAAATATAAAAACAAATTATTTATTCATTAAAAGAAATGTTTTATTAAAAACATAAAATTTGAATTTCAAATTTTCCCCCCAAAATGGAAGGTTCCATAACAGATACAACCTTCACCACAAAAGGACAAAAAAGGGAGCGGGGTCTAGTAGCGACCCCCTTATAGGGGAGCGGCCCCCTTATATATAAGGGGCCACCGGGACCACCACTAGCAACGGCTATTTTTTTGTCCCCTATAAATACTGGGCCACCCATTTTAAAATCAGACTTCCTCTTGCTAAAAATTCTATCAGATCTAGTTTTCTCTCTTCTTCCTTTCTTTCTAAAACACATATCTTGATCACTAACATACCTTGATTTTGTTTCAAGTGATTAATTCTTTCTTCCTCCCTTCTTCACCTTCTAATCAAGTGCAAGAGAAGAACAATCATATTCTTCTACATACGAATTGTTATCAAGTGATCTTTCTCTCCTCTCTTCTTCAAGATCACAAACATTCATTAGATTTATTTTGTGTTGTTGTATTAATTGGATCAAGTGTAGATCCAAGTGTGTAGATTATATATTGGTGTGATTTGGATTGTGTGTCAATCCAAGAGTGTAGATCTTGTGAGTGTTTAAAGACTTAGTGAAGTCTTAGATTGGTTCTAGCTAAGATTAGGACTCGACATCTAGCTTAGTGTCAGAAAAGAAAGTAAGCACTGTAAACGGTTTTCTATGCCTAAAGGAGCTTGTTGACATAGTGAAAAATCTCGAGTGGAGTAGAGTCGGAACAAAGAGGAGATTTCCGTGTGCCGAACCACTCTAAATCTCGTGTCTTGGTTTGATCGTGTTCTTTGTAATATAACTTTACTTAGTACTTGCATTATTAGATAGTTAGTTTGTGATTCCATATTGTTGTTGATTGACATACAGTCGCTCGAATCAAACTATATCATAAGCAAACTTTTAAAACGCTAATTAACTGGTAAAACTATTCAACCCCCCCCCCCCCCCTCTTCTAGTTTCTACAAGTACTAGTGTGGCGGAATTGGTGACGAATGGGTCATGGTCATGGCCTCAATCTTGGCTCCTCAAAGCCTCAGATTTAGGGCTGATCCCGAACCCTGTTCTTGATTTATCTAGGGCTGATGTTAGGCAATAGCGTGATAATAATGGCTCATTTTCGGTGTTTTCTGTTGCTAAGGCTTGGGAAACGCTTTGACCAAGAGGAACTCAGGTTCCTTGGGTCCAGATTATGTGGTTTTCTCATGCTATACCAAGGCACGCATTTCATCTTTGGTTAGTTATGTGAAATGGTCTTAAAACGCAGGATAGATTGGAGGCCAATGGTATTTGTGTTGGTAACCAACGGGACTTAAACCTGCTTCGTTTGTGCTTTGTGTGATCTCAATCCAGACCTCACATCACATCTTTTCTTTGAATGTCCTTTTTCGTTAAAGGTTTGGTTATATGTTCATGAATTGGCTAGTATGGAGCTTATCCCTCCTATTATGCATGACATTATTTCTTATTTACAACCAATTAGTAAAATGAGAATGGCTTTGAGTATTCTTGGTAAAGTTATATTGGCTGCCTCGTCTTATTTTATTTGTTTGGAGCGCAATAATAGAATGTTTAAGCAGGTGAAGAAGTCGCCGGAAGATATTCGTGACATTATCATAGTTACGGTTCGTCTAAAGTTGCTTACTTTTTGCTTCAAGGATACCTCTATGGTTAATCAGCTACTAGCACGTTGGAAGATGCCTAAGTCATTTAGGATTTATGGTTGAGTTTAGCTTGGTCCATGATGCGTGTTGCTCGTTCTTTCCATTGGCAGACTTGGAAGATTATTGATAGTATGGGTTTTTATTTGTATTGCTTATATACATATAGTTAGGCCTAGATGATTGTGACATGTCACAATCGTGGTAGTTGGAAGTTCAAGCTCTTGCTTGAGGTTAATGTGGTACTTCAGCCACATTCCATTGTACTTTTTTTTGTGGTGATTAATACAAATTTACCGGGGTAATCCCGTTTATCCCAAAAAAAATACCCACAATTATACCCAATACTCAAAAATTATACAATTTCTTTATATATGAGTATATGTGTCCGGATATAGATAGAAAACACAACAAAGATATTTTGTTTTGACTTTCTAATATAACATGTGTTGTTTAAGTTTTCAAGCAAACTTTCTTACATTTACCAACTAGTTCTTACACCTCCCATTGTTTCTTACAACACACCATCCATTCTTACAGACCCTAGTCATTCCAGACATTTAACCATGAGTTACGTTAAAGTAACCAATAGCTGGGTTTAACTCTTTGTCTATAAAATGCAACTATGCAAGTAAACTTCACTACTTCATTTCACTAGCAAAATAACATACAAACTCTCTTTACAAACACCCCTAACCCACGGCTCAAAAACCAAACCCCTATACATTTAATATTTTTGATTAGTACGAATTTACAACCTTTTCAAGTGTTCCTACAACATATCTAAGATATACCAAGAAGGTTTGAAGGTTTGGTTTAAGGTTTACAAGAGTTAAGCAAGCAAGATTCAAGATTAGGGTTTTGCTTGGAATTAGGATTTTCAAGTGTTGAAAGCTAGGGTTTGTTTGCTAAACAATGGTTTAGATCTTGTTGGTTATCACCATACATCATATTAAGGTTATCTAAAAACATTAATCTCTTTACATTTGTGATTTTATGTGTATATAATGGTTATATAGTTAATCACCATCTAGGAACTTATTTACTTGTAAAAAAATAGATTTTTACACTTGTTTATGATTTTGGTAAACTTTTTCATATGATATATGAATGTTATGGATCATGTTATAAAAAAATATATACACTATATGAGTGTTGGTTAAGTTATATAAAGTATATATAAGTAAAGGTATAAAAAGTTACTTATAAATGTTCATGAACAAATGAGTATGTAAGCTTGATGTTCTTGTGATTCTTGGACAATATATGTACTAATCATGGACTAGAGACCCTAAGGATGTAAGACATGTGATATTGAAGGTTGTAATGGACTTGTAACAAGTGTACTAAACTAAAAGTTATAAAATCAAGGTTTAAACATACTTTTAGCAAAATGACCAAAGTGGTCTGATCAAAACTCAAAAATAAAGTAATTATTTTATATTTTTATAGAATACTACATGTTACAAGGATCGTAGGCATATAAAGAACTCGAAAAACTGATTTATAACGAAGGAGATACGCTAATTTCAAGTTACGCGATAATAAACGCGTTTATAAAAGAAATTTTATAAAAACTTTTTAAGTTTCACTTCTGATATATACAAATGGTTATTTTTCTCAGATAGTACATATTTTTAGGATTCCAAAACATTAAGAATCGTAATTTTTAGATCAATAACGAAGGAGTTATGAATTACGCAAGTTTTCGATAATAAATACTTTTATAAAAATAATTTTATAAAAGTTACTGTTCACATCAGATTTATATATTTTGAAAACATCATTAATATGATAGAACTTTTAATTACGAAGACGTGCTCAAAAGAATCACTAAAAACGGAGCTATAACGAATAAAACACGACGTTTACGAGTTTACGATAACTAAGTTTATAAAAATAATTTTATAAAAGCCATGAACAGTAAAAAGTACTGTTCACCAGAGGACATGAAATACAAAAATGTCATATTTTGATACATCATCTTAATACGAAAGCGTGGGCGTAAGAAACATACCAAACGGGCTTAAAACGAGAAAGATACGCACTATTTTATACTTGTGCACTATTTTCTGACGTGAATAGTGTTGGTTCGTTTTTTTTATAAATTTTTGCGAAACATTATAGAATCATTTATATAATATTTATACACGTCTTAAACTTTATAAATATTATTTTACAAAGACAATGGAATTATTTATTCGATTATACGAGTACAAACACATAGTATTTATTTATCAAATGCGATTTAAATATGATTTCATAAACACAATTAGATGGTGATGTAGCTATATAGAATTGTATACGGTATTAATTATTCAAAATGCTTAGTGCTCATACGGCCTATAATTAATTAGGTTGCATTCGGGCGTTTACGTGACGCATTTTCTGTGATTTACATTGATAGTTCATTCACTCAAGGTGAGTTTATAGCCCCACGTTTTACTTGTTTTACATATACGTTACAACTTTTGGGGTGAGGACATGCTTGTTACCAAATTCATTTACGTGATTGATTTGAATTTATTACGTGTGCATTTACAATTCATTTTACAAACTGGTCTGCATACTCAATTACTTATTTTGGGACGAAATACATTGCTTGTTTCACTTCATTTTTGAAAACAAGGACATTACTTTACTTTTACCTAAATGATTACGGATTAGCTTAAGCGGATTGAACTGTGAATTACCTGGAGGGTGAGCGCGAATGTTATGAAATAGATCTATTCGGGTGTGACAGCCCCGTTCGGGTGATTAGCTATCACTGGTGTCGAAACTACCGAGCCAACGAACGTTATAGCATGTCGGAGCACAACATTTAACTGAACTTGAACAATTACCGTGCCTTGAATAAAGTGGCATATATATGAGTCTACGCAGCATTTTTATGAACTTAGAGTAATCATAATCATTGTTTTATACACACATGAATATTTATGTTGCCTTGAATAAAGTGGCAATACATACTTTGAACAATGGTGGTCTAACTATACATACGTTTTGGTGACTATTTGGGGATTTAAATGGTCATGCATACTTTACAAAACTGTGGTTCAACATTTATACTTAAACAAACCTATGAACTCACCAACTTTATGTTGACACTTTTAAGCATGTTTTTCTCAGGTGAATTAGATGCTTGGCTTATGTGATGTGCATTGGAGTCTAAATAATTCAAGATTTCCCTTCAAACGACACAGTTAGAGGTCGTTCTCTCATGACTTGAGCAATGGTATTATGAAGTAACGCTCCCGGAAACATATTCCGCTGCGACCGACATAATTGCGATGTGACCCATTTTTGGGGGTGTTACAAGTGCTTCACTCACAGTATCAGGAAAAGTATTTAGTAATCAGTGACGTTCAATAAAAGTAGTGTGAACTACAACGTTTCCAAGTGTGTGTGACTATTGTAACACATACAATATCACAAAACAAAAGTATTACTATTGCCCTAAGCTCATGACACCGAAGCCTTAACATGTTGTGTAAATCCTATTTCGTTTTAGATTCGCCTCGAAATTCGATGTTTTGCCAAAACCCCATGTACTACCTTAATGACACAGTGCGCTCGCTGGCCATGGACTAAGCCAAAACACGGACGGAGGGTTGTCATACCCCATAGATCTATTCACACATATCGTGCTTACAGAAGTAATTAAGCAGTTCACGAATAGTGTCTACTAAAATACGTGCAATAAGGAAACTTAGGCAATACGTAAAAGTTTAAAGCACTTGTATCCATAGTAAAAACAACCAACGTATTCGTAAAAGCTTAAAGTACTTGTATCCATAAGTAAAAGGAGTGTGAAATCAATCATGTAAACGAGTTTTTAAACGAGCATGTTTCTCACCCTAAGATTTATAAAGTAATCGTAAAAAAATGAGTAAAATGTGGGGCTATAAACTCACAAAGTCTTGAAAAGTAATCGCATTGTTATAAAATAAACGAGCATGTTTCTCACCCCAAAAGTTATAAAGCATACGTAAAACAAGTAAAAAGTAGGGCTATGAAACTCACCTTTTGCAAAGTGAAGAAATGAGAGAAATAAACGAATGAAGTACGAGCACGAAAATCCTAAACGCAACCTAAATAAATGATGCGTCTTAATGCAAAGTAAGGGTAAAATGATGCATATGAATTTTTTACAAGTTAATATCACCCATATGTGTTTGTGTCTTAGTTTATATTAGTCAAAACGTGATTCCACAAAAATATAAGGTTTTAGTTAAGTTCCGACGCTAAACCATAAGTTACTATTTTTGGCAAGTTTAAAAAGCCCGAACATCACCTAACGTCTATATATTTCCGTTAAGTTTATATTTTTCCTAAACACGCTATGTGATCATAAAAAGTCGAGTCGCCTCTTTTATTTCGCCATTATATACTTTACGCCTAGTTTAAGTTTCCATTTTTAGTAAAACTCCTAACGCTTTCCTAATATCGTTCTTAGAAAGTTTCTAACGCGTCTAATTAATATATAAGTGTTATTATATATTTCTCTAAGGGTTTTATAGCTCAAACGGACCCGGAAATGCTCGAAAACCCATTTTTACGTTTCTAACAGCTCACTTTTAGTAAGTAATTTCCCAGATTTAGTCCGACTTTAGGAGAGCGTATGTCCTTCGTTATAATGATTCACGGTTCTACTAAAAACTACGTTTGAAGGAAAAATCATTCTCTACAAGTTTTCTTTTATAAGTTTAAGCCGACTCGGACTCGAAATGGGTCAAAACAAGGTTTTAAAATTCGGACAGATTACACCTGAAACAGTTTTGAGCTGGGAAAAACATAAGTGTTTCGTGAAACTTAAAATGGCCATATCTCATTCGTTATAAGGCAGATTTTTACGTTCTTTATATCTACGCGAAGGTAATAACTTGTACTATCATCTTTTCAAGTAACTCGAAACAATTTTAACCGACCCTTAACCACCCTACTGTTTTCGAACAAAATGTACATTTAGTCGAAATATGCCCAAAATTAACCAACAACATCAACAACACCCTTAATCTAACCTAAATCCCTTCACCAATGTTTCAATCCAACAAACCAACACTAAACCTAGTTTAACCCATCCACTAATATGTCACAACTTCACTAATCAACACACTTAGTCACTAATCTAACTATAGAAACTAAAATAACATCATATTAAGTGTAAGAACAAGAAAAATACTTCCATCTTTTGAAAACCCATTTGATTAGTTTATAAAACATTACACAAACTTTTAGGTGATACTAGTTTTAAGATAAAGATGTTATAGAAATGATATAGATGATGATGATTTAGGATGATGATGAAAAAGAGGTTACCTAAAGATAAGGAAACCGAAGACGTAAAAATAACCAAAATTGATCTTTGAATATAACTTGAAATGATCAACAAATAACCCGGATGAAGCAACCAATTAACAACCTATGTAAACAAGAACCCAAATGATGAAGATCAAAAAAAACCAAACACCCTTAGTGGTGTTGTTGTTGGCGTCAAACACAAGAGGAGAGAAAGAAAAGATCAAGAGTTTTGCTAGTGTTTTTTATTATTTTATAGAGGATGAATGAGAAATGTAGGGGTATATATAGGGAAGGCTACCCTTGGAGCCAAAGCAAGTTGCTTGGAGCCAAAGGGGTGTTTGTACGAGCCAAGCCAAGGGGAGGGAGTGAGGCTTGGTTTTGATTTACCACTTTACCCTTAGTTAATTATTTAGTTAGGCTTCTAGAAGAAATGCACATGCATGCTTAATTATAGATAATGTACGGTTTTAACGAAACCCGTAAATATTAAATTACTATACATAAAATATATATGTAAAATCATAATACGAATATTATAGGTAGACCGAACTCGGTATAAAGGAGGAACACGTCCAACGAATAATTATTGATGCGCGGGATAACTTTTTGGTTATACGATAAATCGTATACGAAACGTAAGGTGAATGAGAAATGTAGTGATTGAGCACGAAAATGTGCAGTATTGTTGGAAGATTCTTTTGTTCCTTAGAATTACAGTCTGAATTAATAAGGATCAATACTACTCTGATTTGTCTTATATCTTCTTGTAAAAGTTATAGTTTGTTTTGATGGTAATATATCTTCACAATATCATGAACAAATGAATCTAAAGGATATAAGTAAGAAGACTAGTCTAATGCAACCCACAAGACGGGCCGGTCTATACCCAACCGTGCCTGGAGCCCTCCCCCACTCTATGCAAGACCCGACCGAACGCGTCCCCCCCCACCCCCCCCCGCGTGCATAATTGCATTCTTTGGGTTGGACAATCAGACCGAGTAAATGTGGAAGAAAAAGGTATAAAAATTAGTCGTTGGCTACCTAAAAAGAGGGGGACATTTTTTTAAAACCCACTTTTTCTCTATAAAAACTCAATCATTTCTTCATTTTATACAGACTTTCATCCACATTCCTTTTTATATACACACTTTAACTTCTCAGTTTAGAAATTTTATTCCGACCAATTCAGTTTAACTTCTCGGTTTAAAGACACTACTACGCTTTTTCAAGATTTTCTACAACAACAAAAATCCCACAAAACCCGACTGATAAAGATCGTCATGGTGCTCATGATCGTCCAGAGGCGGCTTACTTCGCTGAATAACCAACGTAGACCCCAAAACAATTCTGCAAGAGATTCCGAATGAGACGAAAATTAAATTCACTATGCATGTTCAGAATTGAGTGATACGTACTCGTATATTCAACAAACTCATGATGCTGTTAGAAGATGTGGCATTTCCGCTCTAGTGAAGTGTACCTTCACAATTTGTCGATTAGTATACGTCGCCATTCCAGATTCTCTAGACAAATATCTACAAATCGGTAATAAAACTGCTCGTGATTGTCTCGTTGCTTTTTGTAAAGGGGTTATGAAGTTATATGACGATGAGTCTTTGCCAAAGCCTACACAAACCGATGTTGAAAAACTCCATGCTTTTCACGAGGAGAAACATGGGTTTCCTGGTATGATTAGAAGCATTGACTGTACGGAATGTCCTTGGGCTTAATGCCAAGTTAGACTTCGTGGTCAATTCTTTAGGGGTGATGTTGGGAATTATATTTGAGTTGATAAGACAAAACATGAATGAAACAAGATGGAAACAAAAGGACCAAATTCGTCATTGTGGGATTTAGAAGAAAATAAAGATTTGGTCAAAAAGAGATAAAGATTTGGTCAAACTCATTAATATCTTTTAAATAGTTTCCATGTAAAGCCTTGACCAAGATTTGGTCAAAAAGGAGATAAAGATGAAAGAGATAAAGAATTGGTCAAACTCATTAATATTCATTTAAATAGTTTTTCCAAGGTTCCAATGATGATAAAAGGTTAATACTGTTGGAAAGAGTATTTATGCTGCTATGTTAATGCTGGTTGTTAATCGTTAATATTGTCAAACGAAGGTTAGTGCTGCTCGAGTTAAAGGTTAATACTGCTTATGACCACTTACTGCTGCGTATAACGATTAAATGTTGCTGGTATATTGTTAATATTGTTCGAATAATAAGTTACTGATTGCAAGGTTCGTTCGTCTCATGAAAAGTTAATGTTGTTCGATTACATGTTATACTTGGATTCTCCTACAGATTATGAGATACTACTATCACGTTTATCATATTTAAGAATGAAGATTAGTGACAGAATAGTGACACTAAAAAGTATCGCTAAAAGAATGGGAGGAAGGAGAATGCAAATTAGCGACACATTAGCGACAGATTAGTGACAGATTAAGCGTCACTAAATGCTATGGGAGGAAGAAGTACTCATATTAGTGACAGAACAGTGACAGAAAAAGTGTCGCTAATAGCTATGAGAGGAAGGAGAATGCAGTGTAGTAACAGATTAGCGACGAATTCGTGACAGTTTTGAGACAGTTAAAGCGTTGCTAATAGAAAAGTAGTAATTTCTAATGTTAATATGTGTTACTACTGCTCGTTTGCATTAGTATTGTTCGAATATTTTTAGTACTCCCAGTTGATGATTAGTGCTGTCAAAGAAGGGAAGTTAATGCTGCCAGTTATAATTTGGTTATTATTATTCGTTGGTTTTTAGTACTACCAGGTTGCTTCGTGTATTTAGTACTGGTAGCATTGTACAATAACGGATAACACACATGGTTTGGATCTCGAATTGAACAAGATGCTTCGTCTAAGCGGAAGCTAACAGATTAGGATTTATTTTAAATGTTCTTAAACATTTAAAAGGCTCGTATTTATTGGATTAATTGGTTACGAAGAAGATTGTTTATCACTTATTTGACGATGAAGTAGAATTACTTGGATACATGTTTTATCATATCTTAAAGTGGGTGTTACACTTTAAAGATAACTTGTTCGTGCTTAGAAACGATGTGACGAAGACTTGACGAATCTAGCAAAGGTGTGCAATTTCTCTTATGGTGCTCAATGCGTACATTTGCTATCACTTTGGTCTGGTGTCTCATAAAAGATGAGGATAATTGTCAAGAGGTTGCGATCTACTTATATTTCACAGATTTATTTATAAGTTTGGAGTCACATGGATAGTACATGACATAAGACACAAGTTTGGGTTATTCTACTTCAGTATCAAGTTCATTATACTTAATTTTCTTCATCAGTGATCATTACATAGAGCCTACAGAATTGAAGATTCAAGAAATGGTTAACATATAGGTTTCAAGGGAAGCTTATTGTTAAAATGTTTAACCATTTATATGTGGCATTGAGGTGAATGTTTTTACTATTGGTAGTCATTATTACTACTGCTAGTGTGAGTTTCTACTACTCAAGTTTATTTTTCTTATTGTGCTTAATGGTGGGTAATTTGAGGATTTAGAAGGCTTGGATTAGAAGTGTGATATTGGTTTGTAGTGGTCAAAATCAAAGTTGCTTATATTCATATGTCCCCTATTGGATTATGACAAAAAGGGGAAGAAGATGTTAACAGGTACAATTGGCAACTTATAGATCCTTGGTGTGGCATGGTACAAAAGAAATCTACTTAAAGGGAAGTTTGTTTCATTCAAGGAGATGATTACATCTCAACTTCAGGGGAAGCTTTGGCTTTATGATGAAGTTCGTACACGACTTTGTTTGTTTTGTCATCATCAAATAGGGGAAGATTGTTGGGAATTATTGATTTGATGAGACAAAATAAATAATAAAATGAAACACGAAGGACTTAAATGCAAAGCTGGAATTCTTTAAAAAGATGGAAGATTTTAAAGATTCTAAAAGATCTCCTTAAGAAGATAAAAGATATAGAAGATAAAGATAAAAGTTAGGAATATATTATTTGTTTCGTAATTATATTTGTTCTTATCCTTTGTAAACCTAGATGATCTCTACTATATAAAGAGACATTAGGTCGTGTAGTTGTATATACACAGAAAAACGTGTGTGTGTATCAAAATGGAAAATGTAGACGTCTAGTTTATGTGATGTAGCCTCAAGGATCTTATGATTTCTGTTACAGTTTATTGATGTAACTGTTCTACTATTGATCAAAGTAGAAATGGGGCATGAAGTGAATGATAATAAAGAAAAACCTTGTTGATGATAACATTGTTCTTATGTTTAATTTCGCTGTGCATATATGTTATTATCTTTGTTATCATGATCCTAGATGAGGTCTAAACAACCTCGAGCTATAAACGATCAAAGAACCTATCATTTTATTAGGTTCTATCATAAATTTATAAAAGTCCATGAACAGTAAAAAGCACTGTTCACCAGTGGGTTGAAAATATAAAAATGTAATATTTTGATAACTCGTCTTAATACGAAAGCGTGCACATAAGAAACGTAAGAAACGGACTTAAAACGATAAAGTTACGCCGTTTTTACTAAAGAGATATTTATAAAAAATTTACTTTATAAATATGATTTCACTAATATAATTAGATGGTGACAGTAAGGACAACTATTTTTAACTATTTTTATTATTAAAATCCTATTTTAAAATTTTAAAATAAAAGCTCAAAAATGAAATTTAAGATCTAAAAAATATAAAAATGATTTTTCTGGATGTAAACATTAAGCTATTTTTTATAAAACTAAAAATTATTTTTTGTAATTTTTTCTGAAACTTTTTCCTATTTTTTATGTATTTTTTAAAGATTTTAAAAACCTTTTCAGAAAAAGATTAAAAAAATATAAAATAAAAGCTAGAAAAATCTGAAAAATTCAAGAAAAGTCCTAAACACTAACAGGATTATAATAAAAATAAGAAAAACCAAATTGATTAACGAATAAGCCCTCAAATGAGCTTATTATGCTACGGCTTATTATAAAAAAGGAAAGTTAAAACGTGTATAAAGATTAAGTGGTGAGAAACAATGACGGATGAGCTATTGAAGCAAATTGGTTAACACGTTGGTACTATAACTGAGAGGTCGTGGGTTCGAGTGTGGGCAACACCCTTTTTTGCCATTTTTATTTTTTTGACTTTTTGAAAAAACTAAAAGAACAAAGTTGTAGAAAACACTTTTTTAAACAACTTTAATAAAAGAACTATAAGCTGAGAAACTTAGAAAATAAGCTTTAAAACAGCTTATTAATAAGCTGTTACAGTGAGTGGGCTTTTGGGCTTATTTTCACTAAAAAGCTTGTAACAAGCTCATTTTAAGCTCAAATCTAAAAAGGACTAGAGGGGAAAGGAGTAAGAAAGAAGGAAAAAAATAAGTAGAGAGAAAAGAGTAAAATAAGAAAAGTAGAAGAGGGTATATAGAAGTGTATAAAAGATAAACATAACTAGAAAACATAGGCAAGTACGGAGTTAAGAGAGGATATAGAAGTAGGTAGTAAGCTAAATAAGATAAAGGGAAGAGTAGAAAGTAGTAAAGTAGAGGTAGAAGATAAGAGGAGGGAGAAGAGAGGATAGTAAGCTAAATAAGAGAATTAAGGTAGTAGGGTAGAAAGAAGGAGTAGAGAGGAGAGGAAATATAGAGAACTAGAGGAGGGGAGGGGAAGATAAGATATATAGAAGATAAGAGGTCAAAGGTAATATATAAAAGTAATTTAGGTAGTCTATAAGAGTAGAGTATTAGAGGAAGTAGAAATAAAGTAAAGGATAGGGTAGTAGGTATAGATAGAGAGAAAAGGATAACTAAAAGACTAAAAGAGATACCAGGCTCGCGTCTGACTACTCACCAACATCGTCCACCTCCACCTAAACCTCCTACCGCGTCTACGACCTCCGACGACGTTTCGCGCTACCGCGCGCTATACGCACTTGCCCCCACCCCGGCCCCCTCTCAGCGCTTGTCCTTCGCCTCACGCGCTACGCACGTCTCCCACCACCTCACCCACAACGACACGCCGACCCTTCCTACCCTCCTCTCCGCACACCCGCCTCACTCTACCCCACCACACTCTCTCCAGCCTTACCCCTCCTTACCGACTACCTACGACCTCTACCCGCTCTGACCCCCCTACTTCTCGCACCCTACTCGCCGGACCCTTAGCCTGCTGCTCTCTACGACCCTCCTACCTATTGTTCTGACCTCTTTCTGACTACCCTTCTCTCTTACCGTCTCTCTCCCGCACGCTCTCACCGACTTTACCTTCGCCCACCTATCGACTATTCCCTTGCGCCTCCTTACTACCCCTTGCTCCACTTCACCTCCCCCCACCGTCGCTCCACAGTACCGGTCTCCTCCAATCGTTACTTCCCTCGTACTGCACCACGCACCTACCTCCGTCACTGACGATATACACCTAACCGTAGCTACCTCTCCCCCGATCTCCCGCTCTCCCTCTCCCCCCTTACTACTACTCGGCCCGCCCGCTGTGACACTCCGCTCCACTCACGACACCCTCCCACTACTGCGCTCCTCTCTTCCCCGCCACACACCCACCCTCACGCTTCTCCGCTACCTCCACTTCCTTCACTTCCACCACCCACTTCCGGACCGACGACTCGGCCGCACACGCTTGCCCCGTACCACTACTCTCGGACGTCTCGCACCCTGCTGCCCTCTCGCACACGGTCTACGTCTCTCTCTCTCACCCACGACCTTACCGCCCCACCTACCTCGCCTTCGCTCTCACACGCACTCCCGACGCACGCCTCCCCACCTGCACTACGCGTACTTCTCGACGGTCACTTCTACGTCTTTTGTACCTCTCCTCTACTCCCTCCGTACACTCCCTCCCTTGACTCACTCCCCTCTACGAGCACCCGTCGGCCACTACTCTCTCTCTCCACGTTACACTTCACCGTAACCCTTGGCCCACGTACCTACCACGCCCCCCTTACTCCTCGACGGCTGCTACCTTCCTTCACCTGACTTATCCCCCTACCCTCACCACTACACTCGACACTTTACCCGCCGTTCCTACCCCCCCACCTCGACCCCCCCCTCAACGCTCGCACCGCTCACCCCCCTCCAACTTGTTACTACCTCTCACCCATCGCTTCCACACGGCCCCGTCGGCCCTCCCTACCCTCCGGCCACCGACCGTGCTCACTCTCTCACCTACCCTACCCCTACTACTCACACTCAACGTCGCTGACCTAACTCCCGCCGTCCGGCACCACTCCTACTCATCTCTCGCTACCTACAGCTACGTCGCTCCGAACTACCTGCGCACTTGCTGGACCACTCCGCCACCTCCAACAACTACCCCTCTACTCTCACACTCTCACGTACACCCTAACTCACGTCGCTTTTCTTGCCCCTCTCCTACCCCTACTTTCGCCCTCAACTACTCACGCCTCGTCTTGCTCTCTCTCACTCTGGTCTCCGTCCCTCCTCGTCCGGTCTCACCCTCTTACCCCACTACTACACTTGTTACTCCTTCTTCACTCTACACCTCCACGCTGCCACTACCGCGCTCTCACACGATCACAACAACCCTATGCTTTCCCGTCACCTGCCGCTTTACACGCTATCATACCTTCTCCCTACCTCTCCCGCACTCACCGGCACCCACCCGACCACGCCAACTATACCACGCTTCACGCCACTACCACCTCGCTTCGTACTCGCTTCCCCTCCCTCCACCACACGGTGTCCTCTCTTACCCTCTTCCCTACACGACTCTTCCCCGCGCACTCGCACGTACTCGACTACTTAACATGCACTACCTCACTAGGTCTTTCTACCCGACTTACGCCCTAGCAAACCCTCCCGCTACAGCCCCATCACCCCACACTCATCCGCTCCCCAACAGCAGTTCTGCTCATAACCGACCCATCTCCTAGCTCCTCCCCTCCGCACCCACATCCAACCCAAAGCCCAACTCCCAAGAATCACCTACGCACCCTTCAAACCCGCCCCAAACTCCAACCTCACAATGATCCTGCACACCGCTCCAACAAATCACTCCTTTGCGCTATCAACACTAAGCTCCATAGCTCCCGCTTCCCCCACTCCTAATCTACATAACTACCCTCCAAATTTTATTGCTTTTGAGGTTTTATATGACGTGACTTTTGACCCTAGTCTATACACTCTGCTACTCAGTCAGGAAATGAAATTATAAATGCCCTAATCAATTAAGCTATAACTAACCTAATCCTACATAAAACTAAGAACCTCCGACCTACTTATACTTAACTAAAACTAGACTAAAGTGACAGCAGTACTAACTTAGAAAGTTATAGTACACAGCTTTACACGTTTGCACAAGTGTAAACCCAAGAGAATCGAGGTTAACCAAAAGGGTAAACCTGCACTTGAACACACTCTAATAGAGTGTTAAACACAATGCAAGCAAGATCTAAGCCTTGGAGGGCTTAGATCAAAAATTTCACAAGTAAAATTTAGAGAAAATTTCCCCTGGTGCTAGAACAAAGATAATAAGCCATATCTTTTGAAAATTAGCAAACTAACCTTTAAAAACTCTTAAACTACTGATTTTAAATGAAAACTCAACTTACTAAAACAAATTGCATTCCCTAATTTGACTTTTTCAGGTCAAGAACACTTAAACCAAACACCCCTTTATGTGATTGACAGATTTAAAAAACTTATGAAATGAAAATCTATTTATCAAAAGCTTAAGACCAGATAATTCAGAGTTTATATTATCCCTAATAAGCATGAATTAACAACTAAATAAGCAGTAATCTAAGATTTAAGCTAATTTACCTATTTTTGGTTTTTTCAAGGTTTTTAAGACAAATATATGTAAATCTATGATTCAAACTAAGAAAGTTAAAAACAGATAAACAACTATGATGATTAAGCTAGATAAAACTTAAATAAACACTAATAAGCAAAGAGATTAAGCAAATAAGCAATGATAAGCATATAAGCTATAACTAGCAATTCAAACTAAAGAATATATAGAAAGAATAAAAGAAGAAAGAAAAACTAAAACCTCTCTCTTTTACTTGAATCTTTAACTAACAAAAGGACCATTTAAGCAGCTATAGCCCCAGGCTTAGTTAATAAGCTAGGGTTATAAATCCTTGGGATCCTTTCCATGTCAATCCCCCTTCCTTAAGCAATATTCCAATCCAAATGTAAAGGTAATATATAGATTTTTAAACTGATTTAATTATTTAGGTAATTTTAAGGCTGGTTAAGCTCAAATCAAGAGCTTAGAGACTCTTGAGAGCTTATTAGGCTTATTGAGACAGATTACTAAATTGAGAGAGTTTAAAAGTGAAAGTAAAAAACTTATGACAAAATTAACTAAATTTCATTAATTAAAAAAAACTGAAATTAACATTACTTAAAAGAATATAATTTGATCAAAATTACAATAACCTTCTAGAAAACTACAAAAGCTAAGAAAACTAGAAAAGAAAAAATCCGATCCCCGTGTGTGAAGAGTTGAGGGCTATTTATATCTGAACAAAGAACCTTCTAGCCCCTTGCCTTTATCAATCATCCACCATCAAATTAATCAATCATTGGGTCTTTGTTTTTGGCCGTTGGATCACTAAGTGACCTCACACGGATTGCCAGCGTGGCAATCCGTTTGAGGCTCACTTGTGCTTCTTTAAACAGATTGTTATAGATAGCACAAAAACCCACACCTCTTGTGCTTTCCACCATTGCTGACTGTTATGAGCTTTGGGACAGAGCTAAGAATCCCTTGGAAAGACTGATTTGACCCTTGCCTTGCACTTATGAGCTCTTTAATTGACTAAAGGACCCTTTAATTCTCATTTGCCCCTTGATTTACCCTGGATAGTGAGTTGAAAGTGACGATGAATAGTAAAAAAGGTTTCGCGCCTATTTTTTTACAGTTAAAAACTGTTATGACTTTGGAATATTACACAAATGGTCCTTGTGTTCTCTTTTCCTTTTCTAGTTATAAATAACGTTACACTGAAGATGCAAGTTTAGAGCCCTTGTAGTTTATGAAAAAGGAAGTGGCTAGGTTATGGGCTTTTAGATAATTCCTGGTATGGGTATTTTTGGGCCCCCATTAAGGTTTTTAAAGAAGCCCAATAAGAGGAGAAGGCCATTATGGACTTTTCTTGAAAGATATGGTTTAAAATGGAATAGTGTGGGTCTGTTGACATTTGTTTCTATCAAGGTAGGCTATCATTAGGCATATTTACACAGACCCGTTTAATCAAATTAGAGAATGAATATGAGACTATCACTAGTGGTGCTCAATTCAGGCTAAACACAACCATTTTTACGGGTTATACCACGAACCCAACTTTACTCCATGAAGCAATTCAACCGTTAGGTCAAATTGAATTTCTAGTGCAATAGATTCTCCAATAGTTATTCTCATGTTAGACAAAATAGAATTCATACATTTTCCTAATGAAGTGTAGCAAAGATAAAATTTGTATTGTCTTTTAATATTGGGCCTAATATGACTCGACTAACATGCTTTAATTTCAGTTCACATAATCCTAATCAAGATGTGTGGAATTCTAGGGTTAAATGAGATAGCAAGCAAGTTGTTGTAATTATAAGAAAGAATGAGTCATCTAGGACCTAAGAGCATGCTTAATAGTGATAAAGTGTAATGTACTATATTGAGAGTGTTTAAAGAATGCACATTTGCATGTTTTTTAAGAAAGAAATCCAATTAAGGTTACTTACCTTAATAAATCTTGTGAATGTTTCTTTGTAGAAATCATGATGATTTACTAAAGGTTAGTTACATGTATGTTGTACTATTAAACAAGAGATTGGCAAAAGGAAGACGTTTAAATCAGATGCCAAAAGGCAGATCTACCTAAACCGAAGATGGATCTAGGACGTAGGATCCATCAATCCGTAGATGTGTCAAATTTGGGCAAGGATCATTTTCCTATTATTTGGGAGATGGTGTTGACATTAGGCTATTAGGAGAAGCTTATATAAGTTATAAATTTTCAAAAATGATATCCAAGTCTTGCTTATCAAGTTGGAGTACTTATGAGTTTCCCGATGGAAATTTATAAGTTGTCAATCCTACTTAGAGTGTGTTAAGTTCAGCTTGCATAATTTGACCATAGCTAATAACACAAATATTTAAACATTTAGACTCAATGAAACATCTTCATTACAAGTGTGAGTTGCAATCCGATGAATATTCTTATTGCCTTGCAATTGATTTTGTAATTTCATGTAATAACCAAGAATGGTTAAACACGTAGACTCGAAAAAATATCTATGGTCATTTGATTGATATTTCTGTGATCTATATAAATTATAATCTCGATTTCATGTTCATATTCTAATTTTGTTATTAGATTGAATAGTGAGATTGATTATCGTTTGAATAATAATCATCTTCATATTCAAAATTCTCTTATGATCACTTATTGAAAGAAAGAAAAATAATGGTTTGTAGAATATGTTCAATTATTCCTAGTCCTAACCTTAGATGGTGAAACAGTTCTCATTTGGTGAAGAAGAAATATTATGCTTATTTGGTAAAGTAAGAAAAAGTTTTGATGAGAAGAGAATTTGAGTTTTGAGTTATGCTTTTGAATTGTTTGAGCAAAGTTACATATGTTGTGCATTTTCTCATGTTTGGCTTTTCGGAGATGACGACTTTACCAAGTGCATTGCAAGGTATATTACTTGAATATTTTGGACAAAACATTCAAGTCGTCAATCCTACTTCATTGTGTATTTTATGCATATATTTGCCAAATATTTGGTACACAACTATTGGACAAGTAGACTCAATATGACATCATTTACACAAGTGTTAGTTATGATCTGATGCATATTCTTATCGTCTTTGAAGGGGATGTCATTATTTTCATATCAATCGAGTGTGATTGAGTATGTAGATTCAAGATAACATCTTTTGTTACATTTTGATATAATCTCAAAGCTAGACAAATAAGAATCTGATTTCATGTTCATACTCGAAAACTTGTCAATTAGATTCGATAATAATATCAATCATATTTTGAATAATGAGTCGATATATATTCAAAATCTTTCTTTACCCTCACGAACACTCTTATAAAATAAAACAAATAAAGATTTTTATATTGTGTTCCATTAAACCTAAGACTAGTTGTAAGTATGAGGTTGATGAATAATGACAAGTTAATTTCTTACTTTAAGACTGCCATATATTTTGATTGTGCAAGAAACTATTTGCTGTTATATATAATATGCATATCTTATAAGTATATAAATGATTTTTATAACTATTTTTATACAACACACATCTTTTGTAAAATACTATATGTTTATAAAAAGAATATAATTATGTGTGTGTTAGACCAATACAAGCACAAGCAAATTTTAAAAATACATTTTCTTTTACTTAAATACTAATGCATTAATACAGTCTTTTCTTTTGTTTAACCAACTGAAGGTCAAACAAGGCAAGACGATGAAAAGATTTAGACATCTTGTTGGAAGAGAGTTAAAGTGTTGGAAATATTTTAGTGACGGGTTTTAAAATGTGATCTTATTAAAAGATATTTGTGCATGACAATATTTTCCAACATACTTGACAAACTATTAAACTCTCATTTCTAAGTAAGTTACCACACTCAAAGTAATTTACAAGATGTTTATGTAACATTTGTAAATATAGTAATCTATGCCTATATGCAATGCGCAAATAATTTTGCAACTTAATGCAAGAGAATCTAGCGTAATTCCAATTTAGGCATAACCCGGAAAACTATTAATAAACAAATAATATACATGGCACATGTGTTTAGATATATAACTAGCTTAATTACAAATAGTAATGATCACTTAATAATATTTATTAACAAAATTAAGACACAAGTAAACACACATAATCATTTAGCATACACTTAAAGATATTCGTCGTGGTTTTGTGTATTAGATACTACGATATATACTTAGCTCGATTTTATTTAAAAATAAAATAGTTTCCTCTCCATTTCAAAAATTAATCAAGATCAATATTTTGAAAAGATAAATACACCGTTTTCAAAGACACATCGACTAGAAATGCTCGACTTGAAAGAAAAGGTAAAATACAAGTTTTATGTCAAAACGAAACACAAAGTTTTGACCACTATGTAGTATTTTGCATTTCTAACAAACTTAAGTTTGAAATAAAGACTTGGAAGTATTTTTAAATTAAAGTAGACTCAATTACCTTTAAACAGACGGGTGGCACGACTTCTACGGACTTACGGTTGATTTTATATGAATTTCCAAGTTTGCCAAATTCTAACGAAACAGATAGACAACCCCCAAAAAGGTGACGGCCCCCAGATGTATTAAGGGGGTGTCCTAATATTTAAGGGACCACCACCAGTGCTCAAAAATATGTTTTTGTACAAAATCATTTGGTAACTTAACGAAATAACTTCCCACACATGAAATTCATGTTTTAGACGTCATTTCTACTCTTTAAAAACCTAGAAAAACATATATTGATACTTCCAGACTCTTTTAAGAAGATTTTCCTTCAAGCTAGTATACGAAGTATATTTAACAACAAAACTAGTACGAATCAAGCAACAAAACACTTTTCATATT
Source organism: Tanacetum coccineum (assembly GCA_026074375.1). Taxonomy (NCBI): domain Eukaryota; kingdom Viridiplantae; phylum Streptophyta; class Magnoliopsida; order Asterales; family Asteraceae; genus Tanacetum; species Tanacetum coccineum. Next base: position 48,436 of record BQNB010015801.1, on the reverse strand, counting down.
TAATCCCCCTTCAAGGGTAATTTGATACATAGATCATAATCTATTTTAAAAACAATTTGTTTTGAAAATTAGACCGACGTGGCTCTTGATACCAATTGTGGAATACGTAGAGGGGGTGAATACGTTTTCGTTTAAAAACTAAAATACTTTCGCATTAAATACCCAATCAATGGTGACGCAATATGAAGAGTGTTAATACTAGCTCTACAATAACTATACATATGGTAGTAAAGCATATCCAATGGCATAACCATAAACACAATATCCACGACACAAAAATAATCACAACAATATAAACTACAAGTCACATAATCATCTATATAATGCATATGTGAATATAAAGCGATAAATGCAAATATAAGTGTAAAGAGATAAGTAAAATGAAATGCAAACCAGACACGATGATTTATAGTGGTTCGGTCACGAAGCTCCTCTTCGCCCTACTCCACTCCCTAAGTACATAACTCGAGAGTCACTTCACTAGTAAAAAAGCTCCCTTCTCGGCGGAGAAAACCTTACAAGTTGCTTACATTATTTTCTGACACTAAGCTAGATGTCGAGTTCTTCTTTGGGTACAACCAAACCCGTTATGTTTTATGGCCCAACATAACAAGCCTTGTGTTTTTTACCAAAAATTTTCTTGTCATTACAACTAAATGCTTGAGTGTAATGTAGGGTTTGTTAGTTCGGTACTTTTAACCTATAGTAGCATCTCCAACAATGCATAGATTGCTAAAGCTCACTCTGTTTGGAAAGATCTACATGTGGGATAGGAGAAATTGGCTTGCTAAAGTCACCATCTCAAAAAAAATCTGGGTTAAGTTCAATCTTCATCCAAAAACCTAATCATCATCATCATCAACAACAACCACCGCTTATAATTTTTCTCTCTCCTCTAAAAACTTTCCAACAGAATAATCCTCCATTAAAAAACCTTTAATACCCTAAATTCATCTAGTATCTTCCCTTAATCATCTGTACGAATTACATTTTTAGATTCAGCTCATTAATCCGCACATGTTGGTATAATTTTCCCTAAATTTTAAGCTAGAAGTTGAAAATCTGATGTTTGGCAATTTTGGCGCCAAAATGGTTTTTTGAATTTTTTGTGTCCAATTGAAGGTAATTTTGTGTGATCTTTTTCAATATAGCTTTCCTATTAGTATCATTTGATTCAAGCAAGAATTATAAAAATTATGAGTTGAAACCCTAATTGTACTGTTCCATTAAATTTGATTGAATATTTGATAAAATGGACATAAATAGACGTTCGTCTAAAAGACTACAGAAAATTCCTAGTCACTTTCAGGATTCTGTACATGATTTAAATAAGAAAAAAGGATCTAATAAGGTTAGAGCCTCTAATATGATGAACAAAGAAGATGATGAGTGTTTAGATCAAGCAGGTGAGGAGTGTGTGGAAGGAAATGATATTCAAGATGATGTGGGGGAAAAGAAGATAGGTGGTAGTAAAGAGAGTAAGGGAATTGTTATGGATAGTGAGGTAATTAGTGTGCAAGTTGAAGATGTTAGAATAGGAGTAGTAGGAAATGATGGAAAAGTGAGCTTTGGATCTGTAAGTGAGGATATGATTAAGATGTATGATAGAACTAGTAGTGATAACGGAGGTAAGAAGGTAGAGTTGCAGGGTAATAAAGAGTCTGTACAGGGGGATAAATAGGGGTTGAATAATGTTTAGAGTAATGAAAAGAGTGTTGATAGTTTGCAGACTTGTAGGAAATCTTTTGTAGAAGCTATATCACAAAATTTGATGGAATGTGATAAGGCCCTTGAAAGTATTCCTACTAAGATAGATGAAAATGGAGTTGAGGTGGTTGTGTTTGATGATGTAATGGTGGCTGAAGGAAGTAAGAGATGGGAACTGACTTTATGTGGTTTCTTTGTGGGCTATAGAATGTCTATTAATGAATTAAGGTATAATCTCAGGAGGATGTGGAGTAAGTTTAGGTTCAAGGATATTGTTGACTGTAATAATAGAGTGTTCTTTATGAAGTTCCATCATGAAGAAGGTTTAAATAAGGTGGTTAACAGTGGACCTTGGATGGTAAACGAGAAAACCTCTGGTAGTCCAAAAATGGAGTGTAGACTTAAAGCTAGATAATACTAAGCTTGATAAAATTCCTTTGTGGGTTAAACTTTGTAATGTCCCACTTGAAGCCTGGACAGTGAAGGGGATTAGTGCTTTAGCTAGCAGACTAGGCAAGCCTTTGGTGATGGATTCCATAACTACAAATAAGTGTAAGCAAGGCATTGGAATGGTGAGGTATGCTAGAGTTTTAATTGAAGTAAGTGCAAAGAAAATCTTACCAAATGATGTGGAAATTATTTTTAAAAATGTTAAGGGAATGGTTCAATGTAGGAAAACAGTTAAAGTTGAATATGACTCGAAACCCCCAATGTGCATTGAATGTGAAGTGTTTGGACGTACGTTTAGTAGATGTTATAAGAATGTTGCAAACATTACCACAAACACTAAATCAGTCAAGGAAAATGTAAAAGGGAATAATGCAGTAAATACTGAACAGAAAGAGGCTAATGAGCAAAAGGAAAAAAATGGAGTTCATGTTGAAGACTGTGATGAAGGTTTTGTGGAAGTAATGAGAAAGAAGAATATTGGTATTGATAATAAAGTGAAGAGACAGAACTTTAGGGGAAACCCACAAGTTAATAAGGGTGGTAACAGTAAAATAGTGTACCAAGCTAAGACTAAGGAGGTTAAGTCCCCAAAGAAGACTCTAACCAAGATGCCTAAAGCAGCAGGGGAGAATGAAAAAGAGAAGACTAGAAGTCAGGGAAATAGTAAAAAAATGGTCTGCCTATAAGGACATTTTAGAAGCTATGAAGAGATCAGCTAATAAGTATTCTCTTTTTGAACTATATGATGTGAATGATCAAAATGAACTAAAAGAGTTAAAAGATATGAAGATTGTAGATAATTTTCTGAATAAATGGATCAGGCCTACTGACGATGATATGAAAGAATGGAGCATTGATATGATTGATTACTACCAAAAGAAAATGAGGAATTAGTGGATAAAGGTAAAAAGGCTAATATTGAAGTGCAAAACAATGAAGAATGTAAAGATGTATTGGAAGAAATAAGTGGTGTAGCCAAGTGTATGGGAGAGAATGAAGTTAAAGTTATGGAAGAAGGTGTATTGGGAGATTGCTGATCCTTTCTCAAATTGTTAAATAGATTTTAAAATAGGAACTTGCAATATCAGAGGACTTAGTACTTCTGACAAGCAAGATGAAATAGTAAAGCTCATTCAAGAGGAAAAATTGCAAATTTGTGTTGTTCTTAAAACTTATCTAAAGAGTAAAAAGATTGGCAAAGTTTGTGATAGAATTTTTGGTAGATGGAATTGGCTTACTAATATGAGTTACTGCAATAAAGGTTATAGAATTATGGTAGGATGGAATGATGATATGATTAACATTAGTGTAGTTCATATGGCTAGACAGTCAATGTTAGTCAGAGTGGAAACTAGAGATGGAAATCTGAGATTGTATGGTACTTTCATTGCTTCTAACAATGGTGTGGAAAGGAAGGATTTATGGGAAGATATAGAAGAATAGTTGGGAAGGATCCTTGGTTCTTGAATGGAGACTTGTGACGATCGTTTAGTAACTCATCTAAGATCTATAATAACAATGTTTGTTGTTGCACAGCGGAATTTAAACAAAGACAATGTTATTAACAAGGTTTACATTCACATAAGCCCCAATTCTATTTGGTCATGATAGAACGTGTTACCTAACTATAACAGGGATCAAAGACACCTTTGATATTAGAGCTAAAATGATCTCAAGTGGTGAGATCGTTGGTGTATTCCTAAAACATTATTAAAACACCTTAAAACACACACATAAACAATGTCTAGGGGTCTCTTTATATATAGAGTCCATCTAGAGTTACAAAGGAGATCTAATTGTAATAGGAAACAAAATCTTTTTCCTAATCTTGATCTTTATCTTTTTAAGCAAGTCTTCTATAATCCTCCATCTTCTAGAATTCCATAATGTCAAACTAGACCCTTTTGTTTCATTCTTTTGTATCATCAAATCAATAAATCCTAACAATCTTCCCCTATTTAATGATGACAAAACAAACAGTAAACTGATTCCAAGATGATTCATAGTAGCTTAATCTTCAGCAATCTTCCTCTTTTGAATAATAAGCTTTGTCTTAAACTTAAGCACTTGAACATCTTGTACATCTTCAAATCTAATCTTCCATAAATGAAACAAACATATTCTAATCTTCCCCTTAACTTAAGATCTCCTTTCTACCTGTTGATACTTCTTCAACACAATGAAACCTTTAATTCTTGTTCCATGCCACGCCAGCACACTTAATAAGTTGCAAATCACATCATATCATCTTTGTAATATCTTCCCCTTTTTGTCATTATCCATTAGGGGACTGTAAATATATGCAACTTTGATCTTTACAACTACAAACCATATATTAAACTTCTAATCCAAGCTTCCTAATGTCTTAAATTACCCTCCATGACGCACAATAGGAATAATGAATTCAAGCAGTAGAAACTTAAACTAGCAGTAGTAATAATGACTTAGCAGTAGTAATAAAACCCTTCCCCTCAAGTGGTGCATTTAACATATCCAAATGGTTAAACACTTTATCATATTCTTCCCCTAAAACCAATATGTTAACCATATTATGATCAAAAGTAATAGAATCAACCATAAGAACTGTACGAATAACTAACCAATAGTAGTAACGAATACCATGTAGTACCATCCATGAAGAGCAGCACTAAAAATGACTAGCAATAGTAATCGATACCAAGAAGTAGTAACAATGAATAGCAGCATTAAAATGGTTGAGCAGTAGTAAAAATACACTAGCAGTATTAACTACTAACTAACAGTATTAACTTTTGTCAAGCAGTAGTAACCATGTATGAAGCAGTAGAAACTTGTAATGATAACCACTTCAATAAACTTTCCAATCACCATCGAAGGCGCCAAATAGGAATAGATGTATATACCTTTATACCAGTTCTAATCACAGTAACCATAATGAATCAGCCAACTAATGGTATCCACATCAAACTGCAGCACTAATACAAGAAGTTATTATGGGAACAAATACAAACCCTAAAAATTAATGTTTTCACATCATAACAGATCCCAACTCATATTCAGATACCTTTTAAAACCCTTAACCTCTTTAACCTCAGAAATCTTCTTCTCACTCTTATACGCACTAACAATCCCATTAATCGCATGAATAATCCTTAACAGCATCAACTAAAACTAAGCCGCCATCACTTAACCTACTAGCAGTACTAACTTCATGATTGAGCAGTACTAACTGTTAATGCTGCTAGCAGTACTAACTTTATATACATGTTACGAATCATAACCACAACATTGATATAATGATAAGAACGAGCGTACATTAAATCTAGGACCACCACCACGACAACATCACAATCGGATCATTGAAACTCTAAGCAAGATGAAAACCCTTGTAGTAGTAACTCATAGTACTCGACATTAATTCTAATAACACTACTGGGGTTCATCGTCAACACTAAGTGCAACTCCCTAAATCTAGTTTGGGTTTCATCCACAATAACTGTAGCGTCATGGAGATCAGTATTAGGAGTACCAGGAACTCCATTCTTTAAGCTGGCCTCACCTTCCTTATCCAAGCTAGTAATACCAAGGTGATCATCACCCACCTTAGTAGCAAGTTTGACATGGTTTGGTTCATTCGTATTTACCAGCAGTAACTTTACGAATGACACCATCATCTTCTTCCAAATTTGTATCCACCATCAAGATCCTTGAATCTTGTAACCAAAAACTACACTTGTTGCTTTACCGAATTAGAGTTTGCTAAAAACCCTAATGTCACCAAATTTCACTTGTTACAAAAAACACAGAAGCCCGAAACCCTAGTTGGGGTTTTATCAATTTGAATCAGTAACTACAATAACTAAACACCTTCATGTTGGAAACCTTTGTACGATCCTTAACATTGGAAGAACAAGTTGGTGATCGATCAAACCCTAAAAGTCCTAATCAAAAAGCTTATAAAGAACTAATCACTAAAAATCAGAAACCTGAATCTATTTTCTTTCTTTTATTCGATTGTAAAACCTTGTAGATCCTAGATCAAGAGCCACATGGCTCTGATACCAATTGTAAAGATCATTTAGGAACCCATTTAGGATCTATAATAACAATGTTTGTTGTTGCGCAACGGAATTTAGACAAAGACAATGTTATTTACAAGGTTTACATTCACATAAACCCCAATTCTATTTGATCATGATAGAACGTGTTACCTAACTATAACTATGATCAAAGACACCTTTGATCTTAAGGCTAAAACGACCTCATGTGGTGAGATAGTTGTGTTATTCCTACAACATGATTAAAACACCTGTATAAACACACATAAAAAACAATTGTCAAGGGATCCTTTATATATATAGTCCATCTAACTTACAAAGGGAAATCTAATGTTCATAGGAAACTAAATCTTTGTCCTAATCTTGATCTTTATCTTTTTAAGCAAGTCTTCTAGAATCCTCCATCTTCTAGAATTCCATAATGTCGAACTAGACCCTTTTGTTTCATCTTTTGTATCATCAAATCAATAAATCCCAACAAGACTTGAATGTCACTTTAACTCCTAAAGAACATTTTATAGGAAGCTCAGCTATGACAAGTGATATGAAAGACTTTCAAAGATGTGTGAACTCAATTGAAGTGGAAGATATTAATAGCTCTGGATTATTCTATACTTGGACCAAGAACCTGCACAAAACAAAAACTAGATGCCATACTGGGATACTTAAAAATTTAGACAGATTTATGGGAAATGAGGATTTTAGCAACAGGTTTTGTCAATCTTATGCTATGTTCTTACCTTACATTATCTCTGATCACTATCCATCTATTCTTGTTATTCCTAATGGTGTCTAAAGGAAAAAGAAGTCATTCAAATTTGCTAATTTTATTGCTAATAAAGAAGATTTTAAGTCCTTGTTTTTACAACATTGGGTAGGAATGGGTGATCGTTGTAAGATGTTTAAAACAGTTAAAAACTTGAAGGGGTTGAAGAAGCATTTGAAACAGCTTGCCTCGAGTAATGGTGATGTTTTTAAGAATGTTAAAAAGCTAAGGGAAGCTATGAAGGATTGATGTGTTTCAAAAGCTTTAAATTTATAATGATTGAAAATACCAATTTTATTATAGGGAAACACATGGGTAAAAGTATAACCTACGTATAAGTATAATCTTTTTAGGTAAGACCAGGTCATCCACAAGGATTTGATTAGTATTCAAATAATCAGAAAAATAGAGTTTAACAATTTTGTAAATAACTTTTACCAGTGATACTAAAAATGACTACTCAGATAGTTGAAAATAATTTATAAGTGTTGGAAATGATTAAGACCTCGAAGATGGAACCTTAACTTAAAAAAAGGATTTCTCGTCAGAAAACGTTTTCACAAATTAACTTGATTAACTCAAGACTTATATTTAGTTAACTAGACCAAATATGTCACTCAAATAATCTAGTTTCTAATACATCAAAGCTTATTTTGTTTATCAGTTTACAAAAGTGGATTTCTCGACACGGACGTTAAAGATCATAGACAAATCTTTAAAACCACATAGATCATAACGGGTCTCTCGACCTATACCGATATGATTATATAATCTAAGTTGATAAGCAAAATTGATAAGATATGATATAATAAGATTGCAACATAAGCTTGAGATTAAAGAGATTATGATCATATCAAATACTTATTCATTATCATAACATCACCGAGTAGTAATGAGAGATTTAGCCTCTCATAGCTAAGTGGTTTATAACATAGCTTGATTCAACAATAAACTTCATTATTTCACTAAACTAGTATGATGATCTTCTTTATTCTTGTTTATTTGATCTTGAGTCTCCAAAAGGGTATAGTGTTTATGATTGGTGGATGATTTGGGAAGGATTGGATGAGGTATGTATAAAGATGAGATGAATGGAATGATTTTAGATATTGAGATGGATTGGGATGAATGATTTGGAGTGAAAATTCATCCACTATTTATAGGTTGAGTGAGGGGTGAAAGAGCGGCACACAAGGAGGATTATGCGGCGTACTTGGTGATTAAATGCACAGGAATTAAAAGCTTATAGGAAAAGTGCGGCACACAAGGATATTTGTGTGGCATACTTAAGGAGTTAATGCAGTGGCATTTATGTCTTCATTTATTCTTCATAATTAGATGGGAAGTGCGGCGAACAAAATAGTAAGTGCGGCGTACTTGTGGAGTTAATGCGTAATTTGACTAAGTGTTTAATTTCTTTGACTTGAGAGGAAGTGCGGCGCACATTTGCACTTTAGAGCTTGATCTTTATCTTTCCTTGTATATTATTTTCCTTAGTGAATAAATATTCGATCTTTGTTGTGTTTATCCTAGAGATGTCTTCAAGTGAACCTGCAAGCAATTCATGCTATTAAGTATCGAAAGTTTACAAGAAATGATTAAATATATACGAATAACGCCATTGAAAATATGTATAATTTGGGCGTTATTAAATCCCTCCACACTTAGCTTATTGCTTGCCCTCAAGTAATCGAAGTAAGAAAATAAAATCATTTATCGTGACGTGGAGAAAATTTGGATTTTACAGGTGTTTACAAGTTAAGATAACTTTTCAGGCATTGACATATAACTAAACACCTCACATAGGGAATGTGTTTGATTTAGAATTCACTCAGTTTACTCAGATAGGGTTTATATTTTTGTGAAGACACTCAATTTGCACAGTCATAATCTAGACAACTACCATAGGCTTGAACTTGACACATAAACCTGACCGAAGAGCATAACTTGATACTGAAGCGAGAGCATATACTAATCTTCATGTGCCGAAACTTAAGCCATTATATCTTTGAGCTTCTATATATATATTACACATACATTTTTTTTCTTGGATTGCATATAGTAATAACTAAGGCTTGACATAGAACTTCATCTTTTAACTTTAACTTTTTACTTGGGTATTTCAGCAACTTAACACTAAAAGGAGTGCTTACAAGAACATAAACTTATAGGATTCATAACATATGATTTAATCAGGCTTCGGTCTAGTAAATGATGATCAACCACAAGTTCTAGAGCTTCTAAATTACCGGCTCACTCATAATAATCATCAACCAATACCATTGCTCCAGAAAAGGCAACAAAACCATATATACACATCCATAACGATGGAATAGATACATATGATTGCTCATTCCTTAACTCAAACAAGCTAAAGGCATCAATTATCTTGGATACCAAAGGTGGGTACCCCGAATATTCTAAAGGCTTATAATTCTCACAATTTTAGGTGGGTTGATTTTGTGCTAGTTAAAATGTCAATCCGGTTGGATTTGCCTTACTAAGAGTGTTTTTTTAATTTTGAAAGCATATATATATTTTTGAAAGTATCAGTTGGTAAAAATTTTGACAGGGCAAACATGGATGGATATGATTAATTTTGTTCTATTTAGCTCCCCTCCACACTTAAGTTGAACATTGCCCTTAATGTGATAACTGATAATAGAGATAAAATAGGGAAAATTAAGGGAAAACGGTACTTCTCGAGGCATAGAGATATATGGCTGCGAGAGAGCTATCCTTGATCAGACTTCATAATTTTCCAAATCTTTAAGCTATATTACCTGCATAAAAATAAACACATAAAAGCACACAAAAAGAAAATATTTTTGTTGTTTTTTTAGAAAACAAATAAAGGATATGAATGGAAAAATGGAGGAGGGACTCCTCCATACTTAAGTGAATCATGGGTTGCCTCCCGAGAAGCACTTAATTTTTAAGAGAGTCATTAGCTAGACTCGAACATGGTGAGTCGTTCTTTGGTAAAGAATGGAGTAACTGCTTCCCTTGGGTCATTATAATCTTCTTCTTCATGATATAGTTTAAGTCGATGGCCATTAACAATGAACATTTTTCCATCTTTTCTAGAGATTTCAACATATCCGGATGGATATTAATGTTTTACTACGTATGGTCCTAGCCAGTGAGATCTGAGCTTCGGTTGTTTAAATTTATACTTTGAGTGAAAGAGAAGAACCTTGTTTCCATGTTTGAATTATTTTCTCATTTTTAATTTTCTATCGTGCCAGACTTTGGTTCTTGCTTTGTATAATCGAGAGTGTTCATAGGCTTGATGTCTAAGTTCGTCTAATTCATGTAACTGAAACATTCTTTTCTCACCAGCAGCGATGAGGTCAGGATTACAATTCTTCAAAGCCCAGTATGCACGGTGTTCAATTTCAAATGGTAAGTGGCAGTTTTTTCCATATATGAGTTTGTAGGGTGTGGTACCGGTAGGTGTTTTGTAAGCAGTACGAAAAGCCCACAGAGCGTCATCAAGTTTTCTTGACCAAATAGCAGGATTGTCTTTAACAGTCTTTTCAAGAATTCTTTTAAGAGCTCTGTTCGTGTTTTCAACTTGACCACTAGTTTGAGGGTGATATGATGTAGAGAAACGGTGGTTAACTCCATATCTTTTCATTGTCTTTTCCATTATTTTGTTGCAGAAGTGAGTACCTCGGTCGCTGATTAGAGCTTTGGGCATTCCGAAATGGCAGAATAGTTTCTTTAAGAAAGTGATAACCACTCGGGCATCATTGGTTGGTAAAGCTTGAGCTTCGGCCCATTTAGATACGTAATCAACAGCGACAAGAATGTATTCAAACTTATGCGATTTTAGGAATGGTCCCATAAAGTCAATACCCTATACATCAAAAATTTCACATACTTAAATGTTGGTTAAAGGCATCTCATCATGTTTTGATATATTTCCTGTCTTTTGGCATGCTTCACAAAGTTGAACTAGAGTATGAGCTTCTTTTATGATTGTCGGCCAGTAAAATCATGAATCTAGGACCTTTTTAGCGGTTACATTTGATCCATAATGTCCATCGGTTGGTCTGTGGTGACATTGATCTAGAATTGTTCGGGTTTCTGATCCGGATACACAGCGTCTGATCATTTTGTTAGAACATACTTTAAAAAGGTAGGGTTCCTCCCAGAAGTAGTGTTTGAGGTCATAAAAATTTGTTCTTTTGTTGGTACGTCATCCCTTTGGGTATAATATCAGCTACCATATAGTTTGCAAAGTCTGCGAACCATGGTTCATTTTTGGTGTTAATTTCCATTAGGGTCTCTCCATGAAATTTGTCATCAACATCACTGTCATCACTTGACTCGTCATTTTCAATTCAGGACAAGTGGTCAGCTGCGACATTTTCTGTACCTTTTCTATCCTTGATTTTTAGGTCAAATTCTTGTAAGAGTAAAATCCATCGAATAAGATGGGGTTTTGCATCTTGTTTCTTGAATAAATGTTTTAGAGCTAAATGATCGGTGTGAACGATAGTTTTTGATAGAATAAGATAGGATCTAAATTTTTTGAATGCAAAGACTACAGCCATATGTTCTTTTTCAGTTACGATGTATTTTTGTTAAGCCGAATTTAGAGTTTTACTTGTGAAGTAGACCGGGTGAAAGTTTTTACCATCTTTTTGACCTAAGACAGCTCCAACTACGCAATTACTTGCATCACACATAAGTTCAAATTGAAGATTCCAATTTAGGCTTACAATCACAGGAGCACATGTGAGTTTCTCTTTCAATAATTCGAATGCTTTTTGACATTCATCATCGAATTTAAACGGTGTATCTTTTTAAGCAGCTTAGTTAGAGGTCGGGCAATTTTCGAGAAATCTTTAATGAAACGTCGGTAAAAACTGGCATGTCCAAGAAAGCTTCTAACACCTTTGATATTATTAGGGGGTGGAAGTTTTGAGATTACGTTGATTTTTGCTTTGTCGACTTCAAGTCCTGCGCTAGACACTTTGTGTCCAAGCACAATTCCTTCTTTGACCATGAAGTGACGTTTTCCCAATTAAGGACAAGATGAGCCTCTTTATAACGCTGGAGCATTTTATTGAGATTGTTTAGGCATTTGTCGAAATATTTTCCAAAGACGAAGAAATCGTCCATCAATACTTTGATGGATTCTTCGATCATGTCATAAAAGATTGCTAACATGCATCTTTAGAATGTAGCTGGGGCATTGCATAGCCCGAAAGGCATTCGCCTATAAGCGTATGTTCCGAAAGGACATGTGAATGTTGTTTTTCTTGATCATTTGGATCGATATGAATTTGAAAATATCCAGAAAAACCATCGAGGAAACAAAAATATTTATTTCCTGCGAGTCTTTCTAACATTTGATCCATAAACGGCAAGGGAAAATGATCTTTTGCGGTTGCTTCATTGAGTTTACGATAATTGATGCGTACTCACCAACCTGTAACGGTTCTTGTTGGGACAAGTTCATCATTTTCGTTGGTGACAACTGTAATACCACCTTTCTTTGGTATACGGTGAATAGGACTAACCCAAGGACTATCGGCACTTGGATAAATAATACCGATATCCAAGAGTTTCACTATTTTTTTAACAACTTCTTGCATGTTTGGATTTAACCTTCTTTGTTTTTGGACAACTAGTTTCTTGTCATCCAGAAGTTGTATCTTATGTTTGCAAAATGATGGGTAGATACCAGGAACGTCTGTTATTTTCCAAGCAAAGGCTTCCTTATGTTTTTAAGGACGGATACAAGTTTGCTTTTGTTTTGAGCAGAGAGTTTAGATGATATGATCAAAGGGAGAAAAGATGGTTCTTCCAGGAATACATATTTCAAATTATCAGGAAAGGGTTTAAGTTCAAGATCGGTAAGGGGTTCTTCGAGAGATGTCTTGATTTTATAATCTGTGTCGATGGTGATTTTATCGAAAGGTGGTTCTTCGGTATCGGATTCAGATTCAGAATTTTCATGTTCAGTCATTGATATGAATTCATTGAATTCTGAAAAAAAAATCTTCAAGAAGGGTTCCTTCGATGGAATGGAGGATTTTGCTTTCTTCGTCTAGAAGAGCGTCAAAATCTTCTTCTAAGATTTCAATGATAACATCAATGCTAAAACATGTATCATCATTTGAGTAAGAGTGTTTCATCATAGAGTCGATATTAAAGATCATTCGTTTAGTCCCAACTCCAAGATTGAGTTGTTTCTATTTAACTCGAATGACTGCATCAACAGTGTGAAAAAATGGTCATCCCAAAATGAGGGGAACTTTGTTGTCTTCTTCCATTTCGAGAATAACAAAATCGGCAAAGAAGGTGAATTTACCAACTTCAACGAGCATATTTTTAGCTATTCTAGCAGGGTATTGAAATGATCTGTCGGCTAATCTTACGCTCATTTTGGTAGGTTTAAGAGTTTTGAGAGATAGTTTAGCATATAAGGAATATGGCATAAGGTTAATGCTAGCACCAAGGTCGGCCAAAGCATTGCAGGAGAAAGTTTTGTTGAAATTGCATGGAATAAGGAAACTTCCGGGGTCTCCGTGTTTTGGTGATCATCGTTGAACTTTCATCGCTCAAGAAAGCAGCAGAAATATTTTTGATTTTATGTTTGTTGCTTATGAGTTCTTTGAGAAATTTTCCATAGTTAGGCATTCCGGCTAAGACGTCGACAAGAGGTACGTTGATTCTGACGGCTCAGATCATGTTGATAAATTTTCCGTATTAGGCTTCCATTTTTTCTTTTCTTAAGCACTGAGGATACGGGATCTTTGGTTTGTACGGTTTTGGTAACGATGTTTCTTTGACTAGTTTTGTGGGTTGAGTTTTTGGTTGGGGTGTAGGTTCATCGTCTTCATCATCGCTATTGAAATTGATAGGGTTTTTAGAATTATTTTCTTGATCATCTGGGTTATCTGGTGGATTATAAGATTTACCACTTCTTGTGAACACGGAATTCACATGCTCATTACGAGCTTGCTGTGGTTAGTAAGCTTTAGAGTTTCCACCTCATGGGTTTGGTTGAGTGTTTCTTGGAAGAGATCTAGAAGGTCGACCAGATTGCTTGTCAGCGAGTCTATCAAACTTGGTTTCAAGATTTTGGATTGAAGCTTGATGATTTTTTGCTACTGTTTCGAGTTGAGTTTTGAGGTCCATGAATGTTTCTTTGACGAAAGCGTTGGTTGATTGTTGAGATTTCATGAAATCGTTGAATTTTTTTTGAAGGTCATACAGTTTTTCATCGGTATTTGATCGGTAGTTGTCTCGGTTGTAATTACTTTGTTCGCTTGAACGCCAATTATCACGATTCGGGTCTCAGTCGCGGAATCATTGTAAAAACAAGTCTTACAGAAAGTTTGCATGAATTTAGCTTCTTTTTCACGAGACATAGGCATGTCATCATCGTCAAGATCGGGGGTTGGTTATTTAGCACGAGATTGGAGTTCTTTGTACTGAGCATCCATTTTTATGGTCATTGCATCCATTCGGGCCATAATTTTATCAGTATCAGGATTACTACTACCTTCATCGGCAAAACCAACGGTTTTCTTAAGAGATGATTTGGTTTTTTGATTTTTAGCCCAATCGAGCTTGAGTAAGACTTTATCTTTGAGAAGCTGATAAGCTTGATTTGGTGTTTTAGAGAGGAAAATACCACCGGTTGCGGCATTTAGAACTTCTTGGGTTATTTGCTGAGACCATGATAAAAGATTTTGATGATATTGCCCTTGGATAGGTTATGACCATGGCAGTTTCGAAGCATTTCCTTCATACGAAGCCAAACATCGGTTAGAGATTCATTTTCGTGTTGAGAAAATGCACAAAATTCTCTAAGGAGTCGGTTGAAAAGAGCTGGGGGAAGAATCAGCTAATGAAAGCAGTTCGAAGTTCATCCCATGTTTTGATAGTTCATTCGTTGAGTTCGCCCAGCCATGTTTTTGCTTCTCCAGTGAGTGATAAGGGAAACATCATCAGGCGAACAACTTCATTTTTGGTATCTCTGTATTTAAACATATCGCAGATTCTGAGAAATATATGAATGTGTTTATGAGGATCGGTTCTCATTCTGTCATCAAATTGGTTTCCTTTAACAAGAGTCAAGTGGTTACCTTTAATAGCAAACTCGTTTGCGGTTTCAGGAATAGTGATTGCAGAACCGTGAGTCGGAGCGACAACACGGTCGGTAGCCCACATGGGTTCATCATCCATTGGATTATAATTTTGAAGAATATCAAGAAAGTGACGAAAGTAATTGATGTTGAGAATTGGCGGGTAGACAATTCTCGGGTGTTGAGGTGGATTGTTTCTTTGATCGTATGGAACTTTTTAGTTTCGTCAATGAAGTCTTTGATTCAGAGTGCGTTCAGGCTCGGGTAAAGGTTCAACAAGTTCATAATTGGAAGCGCGTGTATGCATCCAAGGGAGAAAATTGTTTTGGTCAGTTTTCTAGAATGCTGTACGGTGATTTTTGAAAAGAGGGGGAGTTAAAGTAATTTTCCAGACTTGACTACATAATAGCTTAAAAAATCCTCGGCAGCGGCGCCAAAAACTTTGATGTGTTTCAAAAGCTTTAAATTTATAATGACAAAAAATACCAATTTTATTATAGGGAAACACACTGGTAAAAGTATAACCCACGTATGTAGTATAATCTTTTTAGGTAAGACCAGGTCGTCCACAGGGATTTAAGTAGTGTTCAAATAATCAGAAAAACAAACTTTAACAATTTTGTAAATAACTCTTTACTAGTGATAATAAAAATGATTACTCGGATAATTGAAAATAATTTATAAGTGTTGGAAATGATTAAGACCTTGAAGATGGAACCTTAACTTATAAAAAGGATTTCTCGTCAGAAAACGTTTTCACAAATTAACTTGATTAACTCAAGACTTATATTTAGTTAACTAGACCAAATGTGTCACTCAAATAATCCATTTCTAATATATCAAAGCTTATTTTGTTTATCAGTTTACAAAAGTGGATTTCTCGACACAGACGTTAAAGATCATAGACAAATCTTAAAAACCACATAGATCATAATGGATCTCTCAACCTATACCGATATGATTATATAATCTAATTTGATAAGCAAAACCGATAAGATAGGATATAATAGGATTGCAACATAAGCTTGAGATTAAAAAGATCACGATCATAACAAACATTTATTCATTATCATAACATCACCGAATAGTCATGAGAGATTTAGCCTCTCATGGCTAAGTGGTTCATAACATAGCTTGATTCAACAATAAACTTCATTATTTTACTAAACTAGTATGATGATCTTCTTCGTTCTTTTTTATTTGATCTTGAATCTCCAAAAGGGTATGGTGTTTATGATTGGTGGATGATTTGGGAAGGATTGGATGAGGTATGTGTGAAGATAAGATGAATGGAATGATTTTAAATATTGAGATGGATTGGGATGAATGATTTGGAGTGAAAATTTGTCCACAAGGGATAAGTGCGGCGCACATTTGTACTCTTTATCTTTTCTTGTATATTGTTTTCCTTAGTGTATAAATACTCGATCTTTGTTGTGTTTGAGCTCGGAATATCTTCAAGTGAACCTGCACATATTTCATGCCTTTAAGTATCGAAAGTTTACGAGAAATGATTAAATATATACAAATAACGCCACCGAAAACATGTATAATTTGGGCGTTATCAAATCCCTCCACACTTAGCTGTTGCTTGCCCTCAAGCAATCAAAGCGAGAAAATAAAATCATTTATCATGATGTGGAGAAAATTTGGATTTTATAGGTTTAGATAACTTTTCAGGCATTGACATATAACTAAGCACCTCACATAGGGAATGTGTTTGATTTAGAATTCACTCAGTTCACTCAGATAGGGTTTTATATTTGTGAAGACACTCAATTTGCACAGTCATAATCTAGACAGGTACCATAGGCTTGTACTTGACACATAAACCTGACCGAAGAGCGAAACTTGATACTGAAGCGGGAGCAGATACTAATCTTTATGTGTCGAAACTTAAGCATTTATATCTTTGAACTTCTATATATATTACACATACATTTTTTGGATCACATATAATAATAACTAAGGCTTGGCACATAACTTCATCTTTCAATTTTAACTTCTTACTTAGGTATTTCAGCAACTTAGCACTAAAGGGAGTGCTTACAAGAACATAAACTTGCGGGATTCATAACATATGATTAATCAGGCTTCGGTCTAGTAAATGATGATCAAGCATAAGTTTTAGAGCTTCTAAATTACTGGCTCACTCAGAATAATTATCAACCAATACCATTGTTCCAGAAAAGGCGACAAAACCACATATACACATCCATAACGATGGAATAGATACATATGATTGCTCACTCCTTAACTCACACAAGCTAAAGGCATCAATTATCTTGGGTACCAAAGGTGGGTACCCGAATATTCTAAAGACTTAATAATTCTCACAATTTAGTGGATTGATTTTGTGCTAGCTATAGTGTCGATCCGGTTGGATTTGCCTTACTAATAGCATTTTTTAAATTTTGAAAGCATAT
>BQNB010015801.1:0-21165 GCA_026074375.1 Tanacetum coccineum | reverse complement strand
GTACACTCTCCTTTGTCGATCGGGTCCGAGTTGCAATCTAATAGCAATTACAAGTCATAAAGAAAATTAGAAATGACATGTTCTGAAAGCATTTGAAACTCCTGTTCGAACTTCATTTACACGCCCGTGTCGACATTAATCAACATTTCTAGGTACGTAAATGTTATCGATTCCAAGAGACATGTCGAGATGTGTCTCGAGTACTTTAAAAGAAGCCATGGATCCAATCTCTTGAAATTCTTCTTTGTCAAGTTGCTTTTCTAGTTGATCCATGTATAGGAACATTGTGCCTGTGAAAGTCTCTATATCTTGACCAAAGGGTGTCGCAAATGCACGTTTGAATCCAGACTCGGTTCGAAAGAAGCTTGAGGTGTGAATGAAGTTGTCGAAAAGATACCATGCAACTCTTTTTTGCTTTGTCTTGAATTTGTTGCATTTGTTGTTCTTCCGAATTAGAACACGAAGATAAAGTATCTTTCGTTTCCATTTTACTGAAAATTATGAAGTGAAAAATGATTGTAGGATCTTAAGTAGATTTGTTGTGATTGAAGTTGTGGTAAAAAGAAAGCAATAAACGTTCACGGGATTTTACAAGTCTATGATTAAAACCGAGAAAAGAATTGTGTCTTTCGCGGGATTTTACAAAATCAATAGAAAACCGTGAATGTTAATTGATTTGGATTAAGGTTTGTTTGTTGTGAATTGAATGTCTTGAAAATTCAAAAACTTAAACTGACATATTTCGCTTGCAGGTGTGCATGTTTCGCTTGGCTTGAAAGAAAAATTGCATATTTCGCTTTGTTTGGAAATTACGTATTTCGCTTCAAAATTTACACATTTCGCTTGAAAATTGAAACTGCATATTTCGCTTGAATTGAAACATATTTCGCTTGTACTCAGTCTTGCATGTTTCGCTTGAACTTAAAACATATTTCGCTTGAATTGAGAATTGCATGTTTCGCTTGAACTTTAAACATATTTCGCTTGAATAGAGAACTGCATATTTCGCTTGAAATTCAATCCTGCATATTTCGCTTACACTAAACCTGCATATTCCGCTTAAGCTAAACTTGTCATATTTCGCTTGATAATTACCTGCATGTTTCGCTTAGCCTACATATTCTGCTCGGAGTCTTTTTCAAGTGTGGACCACTTACACAAAAAAAACAAGATGTCCTTGTTTTTGTAGGCTAAAATTATGGATCTTGTTTCCCCTCTTGTTTGACCGGTTAGGAGCACAAGAAAAGGTAAAAAAATAAGAAAACCACAAATAAGCTCGAAAGAAGATGGAATAAGCCTAAAATAAGCCTAAATAAGCTCGAAAATAAGCAACAAGATTAGCAAAAATGAAAAACTAAGCACTAGTTTAGTGAGAATGGAAGATGTAGACCAAGTATAGCAAGGTTTAAACAAGCAAAACAAATCAATAAGCCTAAGAAATTTTGAGCCGTTAGCTTATTTTGAAAATAAGCCACGAACTTTTGAGCTTATTACAAAAAATGAACCACAAGATGGTGTAGATCAAGTGAAGCAAGAAATAGATGAGAAAAAGCAAACCAAGAACCCCAAAACAAATTCGACGTGTGCTTATATGGAGAAATAATCCATGAAAAAACTTAATTTTGAGCTTATTAAACCACAAAACAACCACAATCTACCTGAGGCTCTTGATACCAAATGTTAAATCCAAGAAACACTTCACTTCATAATTAAGAACAAGAAAAGTAGGAAGGAGATGATGAAGAATTGTAGAGAGAAAGTAGAGAGAGAATGAGATGATTACTTGCAAAAATGAAAAATGTTACAAATGACCAACTCTACTCTCCATCCATGGAGAGTGGTATTTATACCTAGCCTAAAAGGCTTACTTGCCTTTAGTATTTCTACGAGCCGGGCTCAAGTTTACTTGGGCTTTCGCCCGATACACATGATCGGTTAGCTTACATTTAAGAGCCCGTTTACCCGTCTAGCCTATTACAACATATATTAATTAATGACCGAGATGTAATATAATTAATGAACAAACTTCCATTGTTCGACTCAATATTTTAAGGCTAACACTTTTTTCTAGTAATTTTACCTCCTTTAGGACTTCCTCCAAATGCAACAAATCCACCATCAATTTCTTGATAATTTGTAAGGATGGACTTGTTTTCAGTCATATGCCTAGAGCATCCACTGTCAAAAATCCCTTGATACTGTAAAGTATATTGTGGATTACCTTGCACTCAAAATAAGAGAATTAGTTTCTCTTGGGGACCCAAGCCATTACTGACTTGAGTTTGGCTTGTAGATCAACATAGTCAAATCTTTTAAGCATGTATGATCCACTGTCTTTGGAGGTATGGTCAATAACATTTCCTGTTGGTCTCCAAATCCAGCATGCTAAGGACTTAATAGTATTTTCCCCATTTCCCTCAGCAGCACTAACTACTACTTTTGGCCCAACAATAGTTACATTCTTAACCCTAGCAGTATTATTTTTTTATTAAAATTATTGGTTTTAGCTGCTGATTTTTGGTTAAAATCTCTTCTTATCAGTGAATGTGCTTTGAAATAAGAATATGTTGTGGGTAATGCATCCTTCACTTTTGGTTTAGGGGCAACAATATTAACAGGCCTGGTAGTACTAATTGATGTTGCTGCTCTTAGAGAGCTTTGCTTAGCAGCATTAACTGGCACTTATCTTAACTTTGTTGCAACTGCTGTTGAAACAAAATTCCTTTTAAGATGTGGGTGTGTCAATTTATTTTGGTGGTTCACCCTTTGAGCATTGTTCCATACTGGTCTAATTTCCTTTTGATACTGAGGTGAATGATGGTGTTGACGGAGTCCCTGACTTCTCCACTATTTAATTCCCACAAAACTTGCAAACTTAACTTCTCTACTATCTTCTAGCCTCAAGTAGGCGACCAAGGTAGCAATCTGGGGAATAGTAGGAATCAAAATGGTGATGCCGTCAATGATAACATCCAGGGCGATGTTAGAAATGTCATTGAGAACAATGACCGTAGGGGTTGTGCCTAGAAGGAGTTCTTAGCTTGTAACCCAAAAGAGTATGATGGTAAGGGAGGTGCCATAGTTTGTACCCGTTAGATTGAGAAGATGGAGTCAGTTTAGGATATGAGTGGGTGTAGGGATAACCAAAAGGTAAAGTACACTACTGGGTCATTTGTTGGTAAGGCTCTTACATGGTGGAACTCTCAGATCCACACACAAAGTCGAGAAGCCGCTGTTAGTATGTCATGGGAAGACTTTAAGACTTTGACTAGAGAGGAATTTTGCCTGAGTAATGAGATGCAAAAGTTAGAAACTGAGTTGTGGAATCACGCCATGGTCAGGGCTGGCCATGCTACGTATAGTAACAGATTCCATGAGTTGGCTAGGTTAGTTCCTCATTTAGTAACCCCAAAAAACAAAAGGATTGAGAAGTATATGTATGGTCTTGCCCCACAGATCCAAGGAATGGTGGCGGCAACAGAGCCAACGACCATTCAAAAGGTTGTGCAGATTGCTGGCACACTAACTGATGAAGCCATTAGGAATGGATCAATTAAAATGACCTTAGCGAGAAAGGAATAGAATGAACCTGCAAGTATAGGTAGGGGATAGGATGATAACAAGAGACTTTGGACTAGAAATGCTTTTGCTTATTACTACAATCCTGTTAGGAGTGAGAAAACACAAGTTACGTCACCTAAGTATACCACCTGTAACTTTTACCATCCACCTTAAGCACCCTGTCGCACTTGTTTTAACTGTAACTGCCTAGGATATCTTGCTAAGGATTGTGGAGTGGTGCCTAGGAATGTGAACCCAACAAATGCTAGGAATCTAGCAGCTTCTCGTGGAGCATGCTTTAAGTGTGGTGATTGGTTCGATCATTACAAGTCACGCATGTCCAAGGTTGAACCAAGACTGCATTTGGCAGGAGTAAACCATCCAAACCAAGCTTTAGATATTGATGGGGGTTAGGGACGTGGGAACAACAGTAACCAGGCATGTGGGAGGGCATTTATGTTAGGAGCAAAGGAGGCTCGCCAGGACCCGAACATCATGACGGGTACGTTCACTTTAAACAATCCTTATGCCATAACCTTATTTGACTCTGGTGCCGACTATAGCTTTGTTTCCACTACTTTCATACCTCTGTTAGGCATAGAGCCCAGTGATTTAAGATTTAGTTATGAGATTGAGATAGCTAGCAGGCAACTAGTAGAAATCGATAAGGTCATTAAGGGTTGCAAACTAGAAATAGATGGTCACGTATTTGACATTAATTTGATATCGTTCGGAAACGAGAGTTTCGATGTGATCATAGGCATGGATTGGTTGTCTAACCACAAGGCTAAAATAATTTGTCATGAGAAAGTAGTTAGAATACCCCTACTAGATGGCAATGTGCTTAGAGTGTTAGGAGAAAGACTAGAAGAGAAAGAGAGACATTTAATGAGTGCTAAGGCCAAGGAACAAAAACAAGAAAAGATGGTCATGGTGAGAGATTTTCCCGAGGTATTTCTGGATGACCTATCAGGATTACCCCCTATTCAGGAAATCAAATTTCAGATTGAAGTTTAAGTCATAAGCAATACGTGTCGCGAAATCTCCCTTTCGAGTGGCACCTTTGAAATGGAGAGTTGTGGGTTAACTCTATGATCTCCAGGACAAGGGTTTCATTTTCGACCAAGCTCATTGCTGAGTAGTGGACTTGTGAGCACCAGTATTAGTTTGTGAAGAAAAAAGGATCGATCATTTAGGATGTGTATTGATTATGAGAGTTAAACAAGTGACCATCAAGACTTCGTTATCCGTTATTAACCTTTTTTTTTTTTTTTTATTTCCCCCTTGGATAGACGGACCTGTTCGATCAACTTAAGGATTACAATACTTCTCTAAGATAGATTTAGTATTCCGGATACACCAGCTGAGAGTGCCTGAGGAATGACATTTCAAGGACCACTTTTAGAACTCTTTATGCATTTCGAGTTCACAGTAATGCTTTGGTTCTGACTATGCACCTCGGGATTTATCGAATCCGTTGAAACGAATGTGTAGGCCATATCTAGACAAGTTTGTGTAGTGTTTATTGATGATATCTTGATTTAATCTAAGACCCGATAAGAGAATGAAGTGCACCTAGGGTTAGTCTTAGAATTGCTTAAGGAAGAGAAACTGTATGCTAAGTTTTCCAAGTGCGAATTTTGGTTACGAGAAGTACATTTTCTTGGACATGTGATTAATGGAGATGGTATTCATATAGACCCTAGTAAGATTGAAGCTGTTAAGAATTGGGAAGCCCTTAGAACTCCGTTTGAAGTTTGTTTATTCTTAGGATTGGCAAGGTACTACCGTTAGTTCATAGATAGCTGTTTCCATAAGATTTCTAGTTCCCTGACCATTTTGGCTCAGAAAAGTAAGTCCTTTGATTGGGGTGAGGAACAGGAAAGCGCATTTCAAAACTTTGAAGGATTACAGTTGTGTATGACGCCTATTTCTAGATCTCCTGATGGACCGAATATTTTATGGTGTAGTGTAATGCATCGGGGCTTAAGAGTAGGTTGTGTGTGATGTATAAAAAGGTAAGCTGATAGCTTATGCATTAGGCAGTTGAAAATCTGGTGAAAAACTTACACTACCATGATCAGGATTGGGACTGCGTATGTTTGCACTTAAGATCTGGAGACATACTTGTATTTTCTTTTAACAGGGAACAAAGAGGTATCACTATACGACCTTAAGAGTCTTCAGCATTTCTATAACCAAAAGGAAACTGAACTGCGCGTCAAACGTCGTTGGTTGGATAGAGCTTTTCGCGTCTATGACTATAAAATTCGTTACCTTCCTGGTAAGCGGAATGTTGTAGCCGATGCATGAGTTGAAAGGAGTAGGTCATACTTAGAAGAATAAGATCTATGAATTGACCCTTCAGCCAGTATCAGAGTATGATTATAGTGGTCCTAGGAAGGTGGAATCTGATGAGTCTGCAGGATTGCAAAGAGGACTAGATGAGATGATAGAACGTAGGAGCGATGGAGCATTATACTACTTGGATCGAATATGGGTTCCTTTGAGGGGTGATGTGAGAACCCTAATAATAGATGAGGCCCATAAGTTGAAGTACTTTGTACACCCATGAGTTGATAAGATGTATTATGATCTTAGGGATATGTATTGGTGGCCGAGAATGAAGAAAGATATAGTTGTATATGTTAGTAGGATGGTTGGACTTGTTTGAAGGTTAGAGGTGAGATTGGAGGCCGTTGGATGGCTACAGCAACCTGAGATCCCTAAATGGAAATGGGAATGGATAGCAATGGATTTTGTTATGAAGCTACCAAGGACTAGTAGTAGGCATGACACAATCTGGGTCATTGTGGACCGATTGACTAAGTCTGCTCATTTTGTACCTATGCGTGAGGACTATAAAATGGATAGGTTAGCTAGACTCTATTTGAGCTTGATATCTTCCAGAATATTATATTTATTTCATATTTTGAATACGGAGTATTGAGTCTCTCTGGATACGGCATATTGAGCTATATCCTTTGTGGTCTTTGGTGAATGCACGCACGGATACGCCGTATCTTCCTTGATGGATATGGCGTATTGGTCTTCAGAATAGTAATTTTCAAAATATCTTCATTTAAGCTCTAGAATGCGCGCCTTTTGCTATCTTTTACTAATTACTCTATAATTACTGCAATTCTCAAATATAAATGATTAAGTAACAATTCTTTGCAATAACTATACAAAATAGGTTAATAACATGGGATAAATAATGCTATAAAATAGACGTTATTTGATGTCATCAGGCCTGAGTTAGTGCAAGAAACCAATAAGAAGATCTCGTAGATTAAGGATAGACTTATGGCTGCGCGTGATCGTCAGAAAAGCTATGCCAATAAGAGGAGAAAACTCTTAAAGTTCAGTGCAGGTGATTATGTTTTGCTCAAAGTGTCACCTTGGAAAGGTGTGGTACGATTTGGGAAGAAAGAGAAACTAACACCTAGATTCGTTGGACCTTTTGAGATCATTGAGAGTGTTGGTCTTGTAGCCTATAGACTTAGACTATCGGAAGAACTGGATGGTGTTCATGACACGTTCTACGTGTCGAACCTTAAGAAGTGTTAGGCTGGCCCAACACTGCAAGTGCCCTTGGATGAGATCAAAGTTGATGATAAGTTGAACTTTATGGAAGAGCCTGTGAAAAATTTTAGAGCGAGAGTTCAAGAAGCTTAAGCGGAGTAGTTTTGCCATCGTCAAGGTTCGGTGAAATTCGAAACGTGGACCTGAATTCACGTGGGAGCGTAAAGATCAAATGAAACTTAAGTATCCGCATCTTTTTAATTTTAGCAGTAGTTGAATTTCGGGGTTGAAATTCTTTTTAAGGGGGGTAGAATATAACCCTTGCTCTTTTTTTCTGAGATTTAAATGTTCTAATTTAGTCTTTTGACTATTTGACTTTTGTCAGTTCCGTTAGAACAAGTACCATATTGACGGTGGTGAATCAATGTGATTTTGATTATTTGGTGATTATGTTGCTTGTGTAAATCCTTTTAGAGGATTTTATGTATGTTGAATATGTTCTGGGAGGTTCGTCCCGTATATAGCTAGAAATGTCAAAAAACGAGTCCCGACACGTCTGTTAATGTTCAAAACGAATTTTGGGAAGTTTAATTTGGAAATATGTCGTGTGAATAGTATAAGTTCTTGGAAAAGTATTTTTAAGCCTAATAAAAATACTAGGAAACTTCGGGCAATATTTTAAAGTCGAGAACGTTGAGCTTTAAGGAAAACCAACACAAAATGAACCGACCCGAACCCTCTTGGATGCTTTATCCGGTTCGAGCCCTTTAGGGGACAACAAGGCAATTATTTAGGATCTATGTCTAGTCCATGATTCTCCTTATACATTCCCCTTCTCCCATTTCTCATTTCAAACACACACAATTTATTTTCTCTCTTCCTCTCCTCTTAGTCTCGTCCGAGTTCCAACACACACACACGCTTATAATTTTTCCAACTTTGATAAAAAAACATGAAGACATAGAAGTTTTGGGTTGATTCTAGTATTCGGGTTATCATTTAAACAATGTTTGGGTTGTCGGATCGTGTCCTAACTTGCTTTCAAAAACCCTCCTTGTAAGTTTTCTAAATTTTAATTTAACTTGTACTTTTGAATGTCTAATGATGCGTAGAAGCTAGTTGTACGGTGCGTTTGTTAAAAAGCGAACACGAAAAATTTACATAAACTAATAAAAGCGTGCATTTAGTTCGAATGAGGAATACAAAAAGAGAACAAGGGTATGTTATTTTTATGTTGTGGTTGTGATGGTTGAAAAACATCTATTTTCTATTTAGCTTATTTTGGTTAGTAGTATATTTGGCTTATTTATAAGCACTATTGGACTTATTTTAGGCTTACGATGGTTCAAAAACCACAAGAACAAGGAAATATTATTTTTGGTTATTTACCTCTTATGTCATATTTTTGTGGATTATTTTAATAGTTTATGGTGATAACCGAAAGTACTATGTAGTTTGTTAGCTTATTTAAAAGCTTATTTTACATTGTATGGAGCTTATGAGCTCACGGCCCAATAGGCCTAATAAGTTGTGGCTTATTGTGGACTTATTATGGTCCGGATTATTTTGGTAACTATCGTTTGCATTTATATTTACTAATGGGCTTTAGTATTGGGCCTAAAATGCATTTTATATCTACAAATAACCTAATGGATTTCTAATGAGCCTTAAGGCCCAATAAGAGAAAACTAGCCGTTTTACGCATTTTAACGAACTTTTAGTAAGCGAACGTAATTAAGTAATAATATGGAAAGTCCTTTGGGGAGAGGTGTTTTGATAAACGTTGCGAAGTTTGGATTTTTGAAATTTTATCGGAAAATGGTAAACTTGGGGAAAAGTGTTTGAAATTGAGGTTTGAAACCTTGGAAAACGTTGTATAAACAAACGGGTCATGCCGATTTTTTGTAAAATTTTTATACTTAGAATTTTCTTACTCAAAACTTACTTTTACGAAAAAATTAATAAAATATTATTATTTTATTAAGTCGACTAAAAGACGAAAAATGTATATTTTATAAATATAAAATATGAAACTTCTCTAAGTTGTTTTATGCAAATAAACATTTAATTTCCTATAAGCTATGCAATAAGGTAAGGTAACTAAGGCTACTGAATGGATTTACCGAAGTATATTTTGAATGTCGATTATTTAGTTATTTTATACTACTTATCTATTTTACGTAAATAGTATGAGTATATTATACTAAGGTATGAATTGAAGTATGTTATTTTGATGTAAGTCGTCAACCATCACACCACTGATAACGTAAAGGGTAACCGTACAACGCATCTGACCTTTATGCATCAACCTAGAAAACGTCTTTTGAAACGTATTTCCGAAATAGACATTAATTGGACTAGGTCGTGTTCAGACGTCGTTGCATTTGCTTGTTTGATCTTGCTGCTTGTCACCTTGTTGAGGTGAGTTCTCTTAGCCTCATTTTTTTAACTCTTTTCCGTTGGGGAAAAATGATACTCAAATCTGTTTTGAACTGTTTTCTGTACTATGCAAAAGTTGATTTGTTTTTTTGGGACAATGCTATGTTCTTATGACTACTATGTGAATGACATGAGTTTTGGTTGAATATGATATTTGAAACTTTCTGTGTGGATTGTTTATAGCATGGACTTGCTATGGTTTGAAATGATATGTGATGTGCCGCCCTATATATAGCTCCAGCTGGTAGGCTTTAGGTGCGTGTGAGTTGAGATGTTGAGGACATTGCGTGGCAATGGTCCATATGGATATGAATTTGATAGCATGGGATTTCTATGTTTGAAATGGAATGTGTTCCATGTATTCACTGTCATATTGCATAATTGTCCACTATTTGAAACACTGGCACATCACTGGGTTTTTCTTCAAACCTACGAGCTCACCAACATATTTTTATTGACCTTTTCGAGTATCATTTTCAGGTGTTGAGAATGATCAGTGAAGTTGTGTTGCAAGTTTTAGCAGACCATAAGAGCATCCTGTATGGATTGCGTTCTGAGAGATTTGGTGTTGAATTTTGTGTTGAATTTAAGTATTTGAGGATTGTCGTTTTAAGACTAGTATGGACCCCTACGTGGGTATTTGGTTGTATTTGTGGAGACTATTTGATGTGTTCTTGATCGGGACCTCACTCAAGTCTGTGCTTAAGATGAAAGATCATCATGACACTTTTCATTGATGCATTTTAGTTTTCTCTATCTTGTATCTTGTGTTATGGTTGATCATTCTTTGTCGCATGCCCGTGTTTCCACCGCTGACGGGGTGTGACAATCGGAACTGAGGTTCAGGAAGAGCTTTATCATGATATCAGGCATGCTTTGCAGAGGCTCCTTGTAACATTTCTCATTTTCAGGTTATTTTCAACTTTAATAAATTTCATTATTAACGGATATCTAAGAAAAGGACGAAAAACGAAGCCAAAACGACAAAACCGGACACGGAATGGAAAAGCGTGGAAAAGACAAAGTCAAGACAAAGCCCAAGTGTGAAAAAGTCAACCAAAGTCAACCCCGACAAATCCAAAGTCAAAAAGTGAAGAAAAATAAGTTTAGGGGCCAAAATTGCCAAATCCCTAACTTATTTAAGAAAGAATATGAAGAAAATGCTTGTGAGGGACTCATGCTGCCATTTTCCCAAAGTATTAACCACAAGGGCCAATTCTGCCAACCCTCCAAAGCTATAACCCACAAGGACTTGTGATGAGATACCAAGTATCACACTTGGGGGGTGTTTCTGCCAACATCCCAAACGTCTATAAACACAAGGACGAAAATTGCAAAGACAAGTATATCCATGAGGGACTATTTGTGTCAAAACCACAAACCCACACCCCGTTTTTAAATCACTGTACATCTCTCCCAACTATTTCCCGCCAAACTCATAACCCCCCAAACCTGTCATTTTCCACCTCGTTGACCTCCCCACATCACTCCAAACCCTTCACTCTCATAAACCCCACCCCCCACATGGTCCTTGTCCACGGTGGCAATCCAAAAACCCACAATTTCATCAATGGTTGTGATTTAATGAGTGGGCATCAAGAAGTATGAAGGGCCAGGATTGACTTATGTCTACACACACACAAGAAACACATATGCTGTTTTGTCTCTACAAAGAAGCACAAGAGGAAGAGACCAAAAAGCCAAGAAACCCTAGCTAGTAGTTTTTCTATATAAAGCTTTTGTAAGCCATTGTGGCAAGGAGTTAGTTTTTTTTAGTAGAGTAATTTTTAGAGTTCAGTTTTAAGTTTTTAAGTAGTCCAACTTTTATGTACTTATATTTTTAAGATTAATGAAAATTCAGTTTGATGTTTTAATTTTTGTTCAAAATTCTTAAGTTAAGTCTTTAAAAGCTCACATAAACCACTTTATAATCTGTTTGAATTACTATACAAGAATTAAGAAAAGAAAAACCAAAAAGGAAAAGAGCAAGGGTGCTGAATTATAAGCCATTGGATGAATGGGCAGAAATGGATGGCCCATTGGTTGCTTAGTATAGCTTATTTATAAGCTTGGGTAGGTTTTAGAGCTTATTTAGGTTCACATAATCCTGTTTTGAGCAAGGATCAAGGTATACTCCTTTTTAAATTTTTGCTTAAAATTACTGTAGCATTGCTTATTTTTAGCTTATTGATGACTTTTTGTGCTTATATGTGTTTAGTTATGCTTAAAAATGTCCTTTAGTTGCTCTTGTATCATTAACTTGCCATTTGCCTAAAAACTGTCTAGATAGCTTATTTGTACTGTTTACTTATTAGTTTTTTTTAGTGCTTATTTGTTTTTGCTTTTCACTTTTTATTATTTAATATTGCATGTTTAGTGATTGTCTTTAAAATTTAGTGCTTAATTCAGTCTTTATAAGTGTTAAATTCGTTTTTAAAAAGATAAAGGGGTGTTTGGTACAAGCCCAAAATGGGTATAAAATAAAAGGTTATGGGGTTGGTGAGTCAATTGTCCCAACCATGATTAGAGTATTAAAGTTAATTGAGTCGTTTCCAAAGTTTTTGAGTCCTAAAAGTGTTTTTTCAACTTTTCTAAGTAGTCCTTAAATCTGTTGGTTTTAAAAGAGAGTCAAAGGGCTTATTTGGATAAGCCCTTGTAAACCTGAGTTGTGGTATCAATTTTGTGTCATTTATATGTATTAAAATCAACTAGTAGAAACCTTAGGAGTCCCTAGTTTTGGCTAGCAATTCTGTCAACATTTTTTTAGTTTTTCAAAAGGTCAAAATGTGCCCCATTTTCATTCTCAAAAACCAGAGGGTAAATCATTGTTTTAGGATCTAAAAGTTTGTGCACAAGTTCATTTCATGGTATATTTCATCTGTTTTAACTAAGTTTTTATTTTTGAGCTTATTGGAGAGCTTATTTTTGTTCTAGCTTTTTCACAAAACCCTTTGTTGAAACTGCCCTGGTGCTAGACACCCTTTTTAAGCCCACTGTCCTAGCTCATTAGAGGGCCTCAGCTCAAGCTTTTGGCTTTTCTAAAAAGCCAATAAGCTCTTTTATAAGCCCCTTTAGTTGTAAAGTTAGCTTGTCCGATAGGTAGCTACATTTAAAGCTCAATTTAGGCCTTTTGAATTATTTTTTGTCATAGTGTAGGAAAGGAGCTTAATTCATTTCTGGCATATTGGCTTATTCCATTATGCTTAATTGTTCCAGTATTCATTATGAATGTGGTTTTTAAAGTGACTTCGCATATTTTTCCCACTGTCTTTGCTTATTTGTTCATAAGAGTCAAAAGAGAAAGCCATATTTGCCTTTGAGCTCAATATAAGCAAACTGCCATCAAAAAGCCCTTTTCCAGCTTATTTATAAGCATTCTCAAAAAGTCGTAGTTATAAAAAATGTTAAGCTCAAGGTGCTTAACAAGTTTGTTTAAAAAGTTTTTCTAAAAAAAAAGAGGAGATATGGGAAATACCCTGGATCAATACCGAACCCGGTCTCAACCCTCAATCACTCTTTGGAATATGCTCCCACAGTTAACCAACAATCTGAATTTTCCCAACCAGACTCAGGTCTAATTGTTCCAGTGTTCCAGAAAGGTGATGATCCCATTGATGCCATCAATCACATGATGTCTTTCTTGACTGCTGTTGTCACTTCCCGCTACCCTACTACCAATAATCAGCTGAGGAATTCGTCAAACCCTAGGCAACAAGCTACCATTAATAATGGAAGAGTGACCTTACAACCAATTCAGGGGAGACAAACGTCTTTAGCTGCGGGTACTACAAGGACATACACTCCAGGAGCAAGTGGAAGCAATTCTGGGAAACAAAGGACTGTTATCTGTTACAACTGCAAAGGGGAAGGCCATATGTCCAAACAGTGCACTAAACCTAAGAGGAAACGGGATGATTCTTGGTTTAAGGATAAAGTGTTGTTGGTACAAGCTCAAGCAAGTGGTCAAATTCTACATGAGGAGGAACTTGCATTTTTGGCAGATCCAGGAATTCCAGAAGGACAAGCCACACAGACTGTCATTACTCACAATGCTGCTTATCAAGCTGATGATTTGGATGCATATGACTCTGATTGTGATGAACTCAACACTGCCAAAGTTACTCTCATGGCGAATTTATCTCATTATGGTTCAGATGCTCTTGCTGAGGTACACAATCATGATAATATAAATAATAATATGCTTAATCAAGCTGTGCAGGCGATCCCGTCTTCTGAACAGTCGAATGTTGTGACTCATTCAGAGACTAAAATAAACAGTGATAGCAATATCATTCCTTATTCTCAGTATGTGATTGAATCACAATAGGCAGTTGTTCAAAATTCTAACTCTTCTGCACAACAAGATGCACTGATATTATCTGTGATTGAACAACTGAAAACCCAAGTAGTTAATTGTACCAAGATAAATCTGGACAATAAAAGTGTCAATGATACTTTAACTGCTAAGATTGAAAGATATAAAGAAAAAGTTAAAGTTTTGAAAGAAGGACAAAATGTTGATTTAAGGAATACTGATACCATTTCAGATTCAAGTGCACAGTCTGTAGAGATTGATCGTCTTAAACAAACTCTTTCTGAACATTTAAAAGAAAAGGAATCTTTAATGCAAACAGTTACTCTTCTTAAAAATGATTTTAAGAAAGAAGAATCTAGGAACATCGATAGAGAGATTGCGTTAGAAAAGAAGATCAAACAACTAGATAATATTGTTTTTAAAAGAGATCAATCTGCACAAACTGTTCACATGTTGACGAAACCTCAGTTTTTCTATGATCATACCACTAAACAAGCTCTAGGTTTTCAAAATCCTTTCTATCTGAAGAAAGCTCAGCAGTTGGAACCAAAGCTTTATTATGGTAAAGTCATTAAGAATACGAGTGCTATTGTGATTCCTGACTTCGAAGAAACCCTAATGCTTGCTGAAGAGAGTCGTTCAAAAATGCTTTTAAAACAACAAGATCCTATGATGTTAGAAAAGAAAGTTAATACTACACCAGTCGATTATGATGTCCTTAATCAACTTTCTCAAGATTTTGAAAAACGATTTGTTCCATAAACTGAATTATCTGCTGAACAAGCCTTTTGGTCTCAGAATTCTATGAATTCTCCAGAATCCACTCTTTCTAGTAGACCCAATAAAGTTGAGGTTCCAAAAGAACATCCTAAAGTCAGCATGGTTAATACGAGTTTGAAGAAACTTAAATACCATCTTGTTGGTTTTGACATGGTTGTCAAAGAAAGAACCACCCACAACCATCACTGAGGGCTCGTAGGGGTTCGAACATACAAAAGATTGTTTTAGGGATGAAATAATTCCATTTGTAAAAGCTATGAAGGACTTATTTAATACATTAGATCAATATTTGGTTGATGAACTTTCTGAAGTCCAAAATGTCTTTCATCAAATGGAACAGGCTGTGGAACAACATCGTTTAGAGTCAAAAACATTTGAAGTTAAATTGAATCAAGTTTTGAACGAAAACGAACGACTCTTGGAACAAGTCATTAACAAAGATATTGTGAACATAATTATGAATTCTTCTGTGGATAATGTCTCTGTGAATGTGCATGAATGTGAAAAGTGTCTGAAACTTGAGACTGAGCTTCTCAACAAAAAGGATTTCATTGAAAAAGAGATTTACGATAAACTGTTCAAAAGTTTTACCACTCTTGAAAAACATTGCATCTCTTTAGAAGTTGATACTCAACTTAATCAGGAAATTTTTCAAAGGGACAATTCTGTTTCAAATCAAAGTGCTCCAAGTTTTGATCAATTGTTTGAATTAAATGAATTGAAAGCTCAGTCCCAAGAGAAAGACACGGTCATAAAGAAGTTGAAAGAGAGAATTAAATCTCTAAGTGGAAAAATAAATGAGGATAAGATTAAAAAGGACTTAGAAGAGATTGAAACAATAAATATTGAATTGGATCATAGGGTGTCGAAGCTTATTGCTAAGAATGAGCATTTGAAACAGACCTATAAGCAACTTTATGACTCAATTAAACCAACACGTATTCGATCAAAAGAACAATGTGATGATTTAATTAATCAAGTCAATCTAAAGTCTGTGGAAATCTCTGATTTAAATGCTAGTCTTCAGGAAAAAGTTTTTGAAATTACAGCTCTCAAGATAGACTTAAGGAAATTTAAAGGAAAAGCTCTAGTAGATAATGCTGTTACAAAACACACTATTGATCCAAAGAAGCTTAAGATTGATGTGGAACCAATAACCCCTAAATTGTTGAATAAAAGGATAGCTCACTCTGCCTATATTAAGCACACTCAGGAAGAAGCTGCAGTTCTTAGGGATCTAGTTGATCATGTTAGAGCAAATTATCCTCTAGATCATTCTTTAGAATCTGCCTGTAGATATACTAAACTAATTCAGGAGTTGCTTACAAACATCAGTAAAACCTGCCCGAGTGTCAACAATACTGATGGAAAATTAATGGATGTGACACCAAAGAACAAGGATAAAAGAGTTAGAAGCCTCTACATCAAACCTAGTTTCTAACAAACCTATGTTGTCTTCTACAGGAGTAAAACCGTCTACTAGTGCTAGCGGATCACAACCTTCATGCAATACAAAGAAAGATAAGATTCGGCAAACACCAAGTAGTACTTAGAAGAATAAAGTAGAAGCCCACCCTAGGAAAGTTAAATCTAGTTTGAAAAATAAAGATTGTGTTGTTCAACCTAAAGGAACTGCTCATGTGCAACATTCTAAGCTTAATGCGTATTCTGAACTTAAATGTGTTAAGTGTAATGGTTGCATGCTTTTTGATAATCATGATTTGTGTGTTCTTGATTTTATCAATAATGTGAATGCTCGTAAACAATCTAAATCTGTTAAGAAAAGTTCAAAGAGAAAAGTTTGGAAACCAACAGGAAAGGTGTTTACAAATATTGGATACATCTGGAGACCTACTGGTCAGACCTTCACTATAGTAGGAAATGTGTGCCCTTTAATTAGGATTACCACAACTACTAAAGTACCCCTTAGGAAACCAACTGCTCTAGAGGAAATGCGTGCCCTTTATCCAAAGGTACTGTCCACCATCAAAGACTGCCAAACAGCTTGAGGAAATCCACAACTTCAAGCAAGAAGGAGACGAGACATTATACCAAGCTTGGGAACGGTATAATGACCTTCTGTATAAATGCCCCACTCATGACATCAATAACCATCAGAAGGTAAACATCTTCTATAACGGTTTAGGGGCCATGAACCGCCAATTGCTTGACTCACAAGGGCCAATTCCTAGCATGACACCTGTCCAAGCATTAACGGTGATTCAGACTATGGCCGACCACTTCCAAAAGTGGCATGATGGGTCATCCAGCAGAAGTATTAAAGGTTGTAGTTCTGAAGGGATCGCTGCTATCGTTAACAAATTAGAAAACCTAGGACGAGACATGAAAAAACTAAAATAAAATGTTCACGCTATTCAAGTAGGATGCCAAAACTGCAGAGGAGCTCATCTTGACAAAGACTGCCCTCTTAAAGAAGAAGTAAAAAGCGTCGAAGAAGCTAAATATGGCGAGTTCGGATGATCTTCACCTTTCAGCAATGGAGCTAAATACCGTGTAGGCCCACCTGGATACTACACACGCATAGAAAATTACCCATCGTATGGAGAGAAGAGACCTAGCTTAGAGGAGGTTATGAACAAACACCTGGAGGAATCAACCCGAAGAAGAACCAAAATGGAAGAATAGGTGAAGAAACTCCAGGAGAATGCTGAAATTAATACCTGAAACCAAAGTTCTTCTCTTAAAAATTTAGAAACCCAAATCGAGCAGCTAACAAAGGAATTTTACACGAAACCTGCCAATGACATAAGCAGTTTATCACTAGACCAATGCAAAGCAATGTACGCCAAAGAAAAGACACCCATCAATGACAGACAACATGAAATATCCCTTGTCTCCAACAAATGCACATAAATAGTTCAAGAAAATGTTGCGTCCGCAAAGGTCTTGCCATGTCAACTACCACCAAAAGAGATGAACCATGGAAATTTTACTTTTCCATGTACTATTGGAAGTTTAAATATTTATGCCATGGCAGATTTAGGAGCCAATGTTAATGTCATACCCAAGTCCATGTTTGAACACCTAAAATTAGATCGACTTAAGAAGACTGATATGCTCGTTGAAATGGCAGATATGACAAAAAGATCTCCTATCAGAATAGTTGAGAATGTCCTTGTCAAGATCGATAAATTTTTATTCCCATCAGATTTTGTGGTTATGGATATGTTAAACACACGTAATGAAACCATGATTCTTGGGAGACCATTTCTAGCAACCATTCATGCTGAAATAGATGTCTTTAATAAGGAAATATCCTTAGGAATTAGAGGTGATATAGTTGCCTACAATATGACCAAAAAGATACATAATTTCACGACCCCCATCAGAGAAATTTATATGATCAACTCAAATAATGAAGACACCTTTCATACTCAATCCGATGCATCATCTAGGATAGAGAAAACCGACGAATTGCATAATGAGAACAATTATTGTGAGCAAGGATGAATTTACAAGAAGCCAAGAAAACTTAACTTTGATATAAACCTCCCTAATGCACATTTCTGCAAACTTGTTAAACAAATTCTAAAGGGAGAATGATAAATGCTTAAATATATATATTAAATACCCGGGATTTTGCCAAATTAAAGCCAAGAAAATGCCAAAAGGGTAGAAAAATGTGTGCTTTTGTGTCAATTGTGCAGGAAAGGATAATAAAGATAAAAGTGAGCAAAATCAGTCAAAACCGACAAAGAAACGGAAAAGACAAGACAAGAGTGAAGAATGGAAGCCAATCTAAAGCCGGATCAGCCCGATACAAGGAAGAAAGCCAAAATGAAAGTCAAAGGACCAATGTTGACAAGTCTTCAAAGTTTAAGGGCTAATTTGGAAGTTTCTAAGTTCAAAGGACCAAAGTTGCAAAAGTTGAAAATTGATTTTTAAGAGGAAAAAGAAGAATGGAACCACAAGGGCTATTATTGTTAAATATGAAACTTATTTTACACTACCATTTGGAGAATGAAACACAAGGGCTGTTTGTGCCAATATTCAAAAGTTCAAACAATAACACGCGGGTCAATTCCCTTCTCTACAACCGTTCCCCAACAGATTTTCCCGCCTAAATTCACCAACAAACCCAAACTGCCTTAAATCATTCCCCGCTCCCCTTTTCTTCTTTACC
The DNA here is from genome assembly GCA_026074375.1 of Tanacetum coccineum. NCBI lineage: Eukaryota > Viridiplantae > Streptophyta > Magnoliopsida > Asterales > Asteraceae > Tanacetum > Tanacetum coccineum. Next base: position 2,401 of record BQNB010015801.1, on the reverse strand, counting down.
TCGTATTAAAACCCAACGCCACATCATTTCGAACACGTGTCAATCTCTAATAGGCTCGAACACCTCACAATTCATCATCAACGGCCTACATTCAAAGAGTTTAGATCCAACGGCTGTCAATGAGTGTGTTTCTCATCCTTTCATCATCTATCATCTATAAATAACAAGCTCAAGCATTCAGAGAAGGAGTTAGTAGTTTTTAGGTTTCAAATTTCAGTTTCATTTGTAATTTTTCTTACTGTTCATCGAATTAAGCTTTTTAGATTCTTCAAATTAGTTGTAATCTCTGTTTCTTCACTTGTACTTTTTGTTTTTAAAGCAATAAACCAGTTCAGTTGAGTTTAGTTCTCAAATTCTCATGTTTTAAGCTGAATTTTTAACAATAAGCTTGTAAAAAGCTCATTGTAGCTTATTACATTTCCTTAAGTTCAAAAGTTGTTCAACTCTTGTTAAAAGCAAGAATTCTTTTAAATACTGTTTTTGTCTAATATAGTTCAAATATGTTCATTTGGATTCATATTAATCAAGTTTAGAAGCAATAAGGAGCAATAAGCTCAAATTCAGCTTATTGAGCTTATTGAGGTTTAGAGGCTTTGGAAGCCATTAGGAACACTAAGCTTCTACTCTTGGATAGCTTAGTGTGAAGATACTTCAATTCACAGGTTTAATCCTCTATATTTCATTTTAGCATTTTTTTAGCTTATTCACTTTAGCTTATTAGTTTATCTTTGTGTGTGCTTAATCATTGTCAATATTACTTAGTTAGTTTAGAGTTTTAAATTCTTTAAGCTGTTCTAGTTTAAATCCATTAGGTTTTCATTACTAAAAGCTGTCATTTAGTCTTAATAAGCTAGGAGAGAAACTAGCTATTTCCTTTTAATAAGCTGTAGGTTTTAGTTTTAAAATAGCTTAATTAGGTGATTTCTAGTGTGAGTAGATATAAGGTTTTAGCTGTTTTAGTTTTTAAAATAGTTTTTAAGTGCAATAAGGTTGGGACAGTTAGACTTAAGGAGTGTTTGGTTTAAGGTGTATTTGACTTGTAAAGTCAACTTAACCCTGTCAAAACCTTTTGCATAGATGAGTTTAACAAATTTATGAAGTTCTACACAGTTTTTGAAAATTAGTTTGTAGAAATTCTAAGTTTTTAGCTTAATAAGTTTGTAATAGCACCAGGGGAGTTTTAAGTGTTTAGTGTTTTTAGATTTAAGAGGTTTTAAGCATTCTAGTGCTCAAGTTAGGATAAAGTAGGCTTAGATACAAGAAGTGAGCTAGTACATGAGGTTTAAGTTTAGAACTTAGCCTGCATTTACATCTTTGGCCAAATGCATCAGCAACAATAGTTAATACTATTGTTGCTGATCAATTTTTAGCCTTCTTTTTAGCATTTATCATTAGGAATTAGAATTTAGAATTTAGCACACTAATAATACTCCATTAGATTTACATAAGTCATCATTTGACTTTCATTCATAAGCTTTAGAGTAGCTTTTAGGTACCTGCAAAAGTAATACAATAGCAGCTTAAATTTCATGCCTATTTCCTTTTGAATTCTCTTTTCTAGTTATCATTTCAAAATCCTTTTATCTAGTTTTATTCATAGTCCATAGGTTAGCTTAATTCTAAAAATTCAGCTTCTAAGATTTAGTAATAAGCTAGATAGCTTATTAAGTTTAGCTTAAATTTAGTTAATAAGCTGAGTTTTAGAATTTTAAGTTCAAATTTCTTGTTATTCTTGTTAACACTTAGCTTATTTCTTCTTAGACATCTCTAGTACACATCATAAGCATCTAGTAGCATCTTTTATTTTTAACTTTCATCTAGAAATAAGCTGGTAATAAGCTAAAGTATGAAAAAAAATAAGATAATGCCTTGTTTCTGTAATAGATTTAAAGATGCTTAATTTCTAGCTTATCTAGTTGACAAAAGTCAAAAGTGCTTTTATTAATGTTGTTTAGAATAAGCTCTTTAACAACTTTGTAGTTTTGAGTTTTAGCTGAATCTCAATTTTTAATAAGCCAAAAATAAGCTAGATCGCAGGGTTTATTTGGTACTTTCTTAATAGTTTAGGGGTACCCGCTTTCACTAGAGTGTAACTTTTCAGCAGTTACCCCGCCTACCCTTTTATTTCTTCTTTTACACTTTCTACCCTAGACTTTTAGGAAAAATAAAATAGATTTAAGATTTTTAATTTTAGTTTTTATAAATTAGGTTTAGTTTTTAATTGATACAATTAGGGCTCAATTAGTTTATAAAATTTGGGCATTTTTGTGCCATTAAATTTCTGCACCAGTTAAGTAGTTAAAAAGCATTTTTCTTTATTTTTCTAGTTAAAATTGTATTCTATTAAATTTGTAGTATAATTCAAAAGCCAAAAATATTTTAACCATTCTTAACTCGAATC
>BQNB010015800.1:58116-72618 GCA_026074375.1 Tanacetum coccineum | reverse complement strand
GATACATTAAAGGCACTACGCACTTAGGATTATGGTATCCTAAGGGGACCGGCATAGAAACCGTAGTATATGCCGACTCTGATCATGCGGGAGATTATGTGGACCGAAAGAGCACTAGCGGTATTTGTACGTTCGTGGGATGTTGTTTGACATCTTGGTTCTCGAAGAAACAAACCACTCTTGCTATATCCACTACCGAAGCCGAATACGTAAGCGCCGGAAAGGCATGTCAACAAGCACTATGGATGAAACAAGCTCTCATCGACTACGAAGTACGACTCGATGATGTTCCCATCATGTACGACAACAAAGGCGCGATTGACCTTAGCAAAAACCCGATGTAACACTCTCGTACCAAACACATCGAAATTCGTCACCAGTTCCTCCGTGATAATGTCCAAAAAGGACATATATCTATCGAAAAAGTACCATCCGTCTACAACATTACCGACATTCTCACTAAACCCCTTAAACGTGAATCGTTCTACTATCTACGTCTTGGTTTAGGAATGATGGAACACATTCCATAAATCATATTATTACGCTTCTCTTTTTTCTGTCTCAATTCTAGTCCGTGTTCCATTCCGTGTCGTGACAACGTAAATACTTCATCCGAAGTACTTTAAATATATTTAAATTGCGAAATGCAAGTTAAATTATCACTCCTCCTAGTCAAATTTCTCTCAAAACAAAAATCAAATTTCATTACCTTCACTGCCTGAGGGCGGCCCCCATATAGGCGGCCCCCTTATATATAAGGGACCGCCAAGAGATATGTGACCGCCATAAGAGAAACAAAATAAGAACACCTAAACCAAAATTTTCTAAACACAAAAACAAACACCCCCTTACCTACAACCATTGACAACACCACCCAACATCCACCAAAACTCAAAATCACGCATTACAACTTAAATTTCGAAGATCAAATCAACATCAATAATCACGACCTAAACACTCAAAGAACATCATGTAAGTCATTTCACTTATTTCATTTCATTTTGAGTGTAGGGTTCATGATGAACACCAAAAATTAAAATTGGGTATTTTTCATTTTTCCTTTAATTTTGATCAATTAATACCCACTAATATTATACAAATGTATAACTACAAGCTACCCGTAGATATAAGAGAATTTTTGCATACATTTTAATGTTTGTTGAAAAATTATTTTTGAACCAAACCCTAGTATACATTTGCAAATCACTCACGTTAGTCAACACAATAAAATAGTTTGTTCTAGGCATTGTTAATTACAAACCCAAAAAAAACGTTTTCAAACACATGCATAATGATCTCATCAACAAATTTCAAGATACATAATTCATATGTATTTTTCGACTTGTTTGGTTGAGCGAAATAAAAATAAGGAGCGTTTGGATTAACTCTTAGGATTTTATACTTGGTCGAGTTAATCGTTACTTCACATTTGTTGCATATATGCCTCACACTAGTCACAATTCAAGAACATTAAAAACAAGATATTTGTGATTAATATATGACATTGTTAATGATATTCTAAGGTAGCAATGCCTCTTCTAACCGCTCTAATCATCTAAAGACAAGAAACTAGATTCCCATAATATCAAATGAGTTTTAATCAACCTATAATATACACAATAGGCAAATCTAGAAAAATGAATGCTTTCATTGAAGGGAAAGGGTTGTAAGTCCAAACTTCGAAAATATGAGTCATATCCGTTCTAAGTTTGAGTCAATTGGGTTTGATTGCTTGTTAGACATTAACGAACAAATTTGTACCCTCGTTTTGTCCTTGAATTCTAATTGTCAAAGCACCACTTTTTACTAATAATCCCTAGCGTCCCATTTTATGTCAACTTTGTCATTCAAAACAAGTCATTCTCCCTCACCCTTGAGGAATTCGGTCAATTTTACAAATTCCATTCAAAGGTCAAGCCTCCACCACCGAAATGTGGTCTCTTGATCATTTGTCGGTGAGTGTTCCAAGTAAAGGTCTTTATAAAACCAAACCTCCAATCCAGCACCCGCCTGTCGAACACAACCCCCCTCCAAGAATCATTAAGTCCTCACATTAAAATTCCACGACAAGGGACAATAACCCGTACCAAAAAAAGGAAACCAATTATCGTTGGTGAAAATGAATTTTTAACCCGAGAGATTCGAACACATATGAAACCTTGGGTTAAGATTATTCGTGAAAATGTCTTTTGTCAAAGAGGTCATAAGGATTATGTCTCCGCATGTCTTTGTCACATGCTTTATTGCATCGAGACACTCCACAATCCATAAACCTACGCATTTATCATCTCATCTACAAAAGAATCGGGAAAACAGACTCGATTCTAACAAAAGGAACTCTTGCCTTATGGTATGCTATTGACTAGGTTATTCAAACATGTTGTGTCAGTCTCTCCTGAGCTAGCTTTTGATCATTATCTCTCTCATGATCGAGCCAGGCGATTCGCTCGCTCCTCCACTACAGCAAAAGACACGAGCGGATCGAGGCAAGAAACAACCCCGTGAGACAAATGCTAGCTCCTCTTCCACCACACGAAATCCACCTTCCTCATCCCTCTAAATTGATGTCATTGTTGATGATAATGACAATGAGTCATCTCAATCCAATTCCTCATCTCCTTCTCAAACCATTTCTTCCTCATCAAATGTGGTTTCGGCAAAAGTCTTAGAAAGTTGTGGAGAAACATGAGGAAGTGAGCAATGAGGGAAATTGCTTTATGACATTATTATCTATATTATTTACTAACCTATTATGATTAGGTGTTTGAACTTATGCTACTTATTAGTAATTTAGTACGTAGTATGGGCAACTTAGCTTGCCATGGATGATCTTTCAATTTTATCATCCTAAACCAATGCTTGCATGCACCTTGATACATTTTAGTTATAATTAAAATATTATGCATGCTTATGAACTTGTCAACTTGCCCATATATATGTGCATTCTTGATTGAACTTAGGATGCTTAGTCCTATATGCTTGATTATTATGTTTTAGATGATTCATGATGAAATGGAATTGACTGCAAAAATAAGAGAAAGTTTTATAGGTTTTCAGGAAAAACTAGAAAATTTTCTGTCTCCAGAAAACGGCCCCCTTAAATACTGGGCGGCCCCCCAATATATTTGGGACCGCCAGATATTTAAGGGACCGCCATCAGGGGTCACGGATTCTTCTACTGTGACCACCTGATTTTCTGTGCAGTTGACCACTATCCCATCTAGGCCTAGCTGATTTCTGCTTTTTGATAAACAATTTTTGGAATCTAAAGCTTCAAACCCCATGCCTTACCTCTTGAATCTACCTCTTCCACCTTAAATCATGAACTCTTCTTATTCTTCTTATCATCTTCATCTTCCTCAACCAAAATCTACCATGAATTCCACAAATGCTTCTTCTTCAAACCCTTCCAAGAAAATCAAATTAACCATAATCCCTCCTAGACAACTATTTGTCAACATCTCTAGTGATGAAGAAGTCACCACTACACCTTCTCCTACCACCACTTCTTCATCTCCAACTCCTCCAAATGCACCATCAAAAACTCCATCCACAAATCAAACCTCCTCAAGCCAAGATAATACATCTTCTTCTTTTCAATCAAAACTTCAAATTTCACCTTCATCCTCTCATGAACCAACCTCTCCTCAACCTTTGAACCCTTTGCTTGAGAACATCTTGGATGTCCCTCCTAGACCTTTAAACCCTCAACCACTTCAAAGCCTTCCTTCTTTGGATATCACTCTATCATTATCACCAATCACACCTCTTGAAAATCTCTCAAGTCCACCTTCACCATCACTACCACCACCTCAACCTCCTATCATGGGGCATCCACTCTACTACAACTATCATGACTATCATGGATCAACTTGTATTTGTTGTTTCCACAACCGTAACCTCTACTTGAACCTTCGAGATGAAATGAACATTATGTTTGCTCATCTTGAGTATCTTCTAACTACCGCCTTCACAACCCATTTTCCACCTCCACCATAGACCCTTTTCAAATGGTTTAATAATGGAAAATCCAAAGACATTTTGTTTAAAAAGTCATTCTCTATGAATCATGAATCATTTAAGACTTATGTAGTATTATGTCTCTTTATCTTGTATTAGTTCTAGTTTTATTTTGCATGAATGTATTAGTTGGTTGTGCTAATGTATGATTTTCTTGTTGGTGGAATGAAAATCTTCTTTTGTTAGTTTAAATACAATGTGTTATCTTGAAGAATATTTGTCTTGCACTTGTATTTCTAACCTTGTTTTGTAGCAAACAAATTATCGTAAGATCGATCCCTTGGTGCCCCGAACAAGGGGGAGCTTACATCAAGGGGGAGTCTTTTATCGTCGATTTCTTTCTCTCTACTACGACTCGACGATCAACCTTTTTGAATTCGACAAAAAGGGGGAGAAGTAGAATTAAACTCATTAATAATTTATAAACTTTCAAATTTTATACTAAATGAGTTTATATTTTGTCATCATCAAAAAGGGGGAGATTGTTAATACAAATAATGCCTAAAAACGTTATTTATATTTTTCGACCTCTCAATGTTTTGATAATAACAAAATGTGAAAACGTTTACGATAAAATTAAACGTTTATAAATTACTAATCATAAAATTCTATTTCTAAGATTAATCACTTAAGGTATGGATAAACAAATCATTAAACATGATTAGTGATCAAGAAAATAATTTTTCTTAAACCTTATACTTCTACAAAAATGTTTTTATAAAAATATAAAAACAAATTATTTATTCATTAAAAGAAATGTTTTATTAAAAACATAAAATTTGAATTTTCAATTTTCCCCCCAAAATAGAAGGTTCTACAACAGATACAACCTTCACCACAAAAGGACAAAAAAGGGAGCGGAGTCTAGCGGCGGCCCCCTTATAGGCTCGGCAGCCCCCTTATATATAAGGGACCACCGGGACCGCCGTCAGCAACGGCCATTTTTTGTCCCCTATAAATACTGGGTCACCCCATTTGAAAAACTGAACCTCTTGCCACGAAATTTCTCAGATCTATATTTCTCTCTTCTCTCTTTCTTTCTAAAATACACACCTTGATCACTAACATTCCTTGATCTGGTTTTCAAGTGATTAATTCTTTCTACCTCCCTTCTTCATCTTCTAATCAAGTGCAAGAGAAGAACAATCGTATTCTTCTACATACGTATTATTATCAAGTGATCTCTCTCCCTCCTCAAGATCACAAACATTCGTTACATTTGTTTTGTATTATTGTGTAAATTGGATCGTGTGTAGATCCAAGTGTGTAAATTGTATATTGGTGTGATTTAGATTGTGTGTCAATCCAAGGGTGTGTATATCTTGTGAGTGTGTGAAGACTTAGTGAAGTTGTGAGTCTTAGATTGGTTGAGCTAAAGATTAGGACTCGACATCTAGCTTAGTGTCGGAAAAGAAAGTAAGCGACGTGTAAACGGGTTTCTCCGCCTAAAGGGAGCTTGTTGACATAGTGAAATCTCGAGTGGAGTACTCGGGGAGTGGAGTAGGAGCGGTGAGGTGCTTCGTTTCCAAACCACTATAAATCTCGGTGTCTTGGTTTGATCGTTTTCTTTCTCTATCTCTTTATTGTTATTGCTTACTTAGTTCATTATATTAGATATTTAGTTGTGATTCATATTGTTGATTGATTGACATATAACTTAAATCTAACAATTTTCTAAGCAAAGTTTTAAAACGGTAAATTAACCATCAAACTATTCAACCCCCCCTTCTAGTTTCCTACATTTGGTACCAGAGCAAGGTCACTCAAGATCTTTAAAATATATTATATTTTAAAGCTTGGATCGATCTATGGATTTCGACAAATATCTAGAAGGGCATCTAAAAGGGAATCCAAGCAAAGACAACACTTTGTTTATAGAAAGTGAATAGTTATATTTATTGGAAAAAATAGATTCGAGAACATATTTAAATCAAAAGATCTAGATATTTGGCATGTATATTGACCAATGGTGATTAAGAACCTATTTGTACAAACATCTATAAAAACCAAATTAGATGAGTGTTTATCCCTTTTGAAAAACAAACGATGATCTCAAAAAGAAACTTTGTGAAAAATAATGAAGCTACGAAATGGGTTATGAGTTACAATGCTAGGGTGACCGGTCGCGGCGAGGAATAATGAGGAGGGGAAGTGTCTATGTGGATGATTAATAGCACGTCGAGAGAGTGTGGGATAGCGTCGGGGACAGAGTGGGTGTGTTGAGTATAGTGACTGCGTGTCAGGGAGAGATGCACTTATTCTGATACTTGAGTCGGTCTACACATTTTTGATATGACTTCTTAAGCCACACCAATAGGTTCGAGATCGTTAATTATGAGCCTATGCGACTTCAGCTCAAAGATAATACAGATGTAATTTAGTGTACAGACCTTTTGGTTAAACAATATAACAATTTATCATTTCCGAAGACCGAATCTATAGATAGGTGCTATTTGCAAGATATATACTATTATTAATAGTCTCAAAGCTCTTGATGAAGGTTATTCTATAAAAAACTATGTAAGGAAAGTTTCTTAGGGCTCTCATCTAAATGGGAGGGGCAAAGGTCACGACGATTAGAAGAGTCGAAAGACTTTAACGACACTATCTCTGATTCCTTAATCGGGAACCTCAATTAGTTCACAAATGATCAACAAGAAAGATTCCGAAATAGTCCCAAAGAAAAAGTTGAAAGGAAATCTATTGCTTTAAAGGCCTAAGGAAAGAATCTAGTGATGGAAGAGTGTTTCAACTTCTGGTATGAAGACGAAGAGTACCCATGTGCTGTAAAAGACTTCGAAGAAGTTCTTTAAAAGAAGAGGTAATTCCGTGAGACAACCTCGGAATGACAAAAAAACTTCCAAAGAAGCTGATGACAAGAATTGTAAAAATGATAGAAAAATGCTTTAATGCCGGTACCCTGAATCACTCTTATTGGAGAATGTTCCCACAACCACCGCAAGACCAAGATCTAAGAGCTTTTATTCGGAGGCTCTTGGAGCGATAGCGGTGAAGAAGAAAGCTAGAAGTCAAAAATGAAAACGAGTCTTGTAGCTCAAGGATCAATTGAGGTATGTTTCCAAATCTCCTACTTCAGTGATGAAAATTCGATCAAATGATGATTTAAGCTTTTTGAACAATGAATATGATAAATTATGCAAAATGAGTTTAAAGATAATCACTAAGAATAAAAGGTTAAAAGCTACTAGAAATAATTTAGAAAATGAGCTTAGAGAATTAAAAGATAAATTGTCAACACTCGATAAAAACAAGGGAGTTGATCTCGATTGTGCAAAGTGTCATACACTAAAATTGAGAATGAAAAATCAAAGAAGAATCTACTAGATTAGAACTAATTTGAAAAGATTACACGTATGCTTTTAAATGAAATGTTAAATAATCAAAAACCCTCCGATGATAAATTAGGTTTAGGGTTTAATTCATTTGAAGCATCATCTAGTGGAACTAAGGAAATAAATTTTGTGAAAGCTCAAAAAAAGGCGTCTTCTAATGGAGGTCCTATAAATATGGGAGGCCCTCAAATTGACCAGGCAGCCCCCAAAATAATTATGTTGACCACCACCAGCAACGCCTGGATCAGAGAAAAATGTGTCTTTACAAAAATACCATTTTGGGTCCCAAAGACCGAAAACAACATAATTGTAAACAAAGTCAAAATTCCTGTTGCTAGTGACAATGAAGTTAAACAATTCTATAAGCTATTCTCAAAACTCGGAATAGGATTTTTAAAACCTATTTTAGATCAAAAACACCTTCTTCTAGAAGAGTTAATAATAATTATTCTCGTCCTAAAACACCCGTCCACAAACAGACATTGTTCGTCGACAAAACCACGTCGAGGCGTCCCCCCCGTAACTTGGAACAACTTTCCACGTCAAAGTTACATGCCAAGAGTATATGTGTCTTCCATTCTCACATCCAACCAATTGCATCAAATCTCAAGGGATGTATTGGCACAACAACAATGGACCCATGATATATTTGGGGACCAAAATGTTTGAGTATTGTCTTAATATAAATAGAAATGCATTGGAGTCGACTTAGATCCCTACAAATGGATCAAGGATAAGCGAATGTTCTAAACATAAGACAGGTAACCGAAAGCACTTCTCCACTTACAAGGCATACAATGAGGTAATGACTTTTTTGGTAGTATCTTCACGTAACATATTGGCAAAGGTACAATATCTAATCAACTCTCTCGAAAATAGATAATGTAGAACTGTTGATAACTTCGGATTTTAACTTGCTAAGTAATATACAAAATGAGATTATAAGTATAGAGTAACTTTATCTGAAACATGATATGAAATCACTAAGGTACGGTAGAGGTCATATGTAGAGGTTATTAGAAAGAAAGCTTTTATTTTTTTTTTTATTTAAATTAAAAATGGGGTGGGTGGGGGGGGATAGAACTAGGAAATAATCCAAAGATCAAATTGTCCCTTGCAACGATTGATGAAAATCTCAATTTAGTGTCATAGGAGAATTAGGTCACGCCAAAAAATCGTCTCATTCATTCGTTGGCTTCTAATGAATTAGTTAAGAAACCTTCCTAAGGCCTTAATTTGATCAACATTTTTGTAATGCTTGCAAATTGGAAACAAGCCTCACGCTCGTTCACAGAAAGCTAAGAATATAGTTCCACAACGACTAGATTGCTTTAGAACTTCTCCATATGATCGTCTGTCCATCACCATACGAAGTTACAAGAAACTGTACACCCTAGTCATAGTAGATGTATAACTCCTAGGTAACTTGTACAAGATTCCTTAAGTACAGAAACCGAAGCTTTCAATCTAATTCGAAATATTTAGTAGGAAAATTCAAAACCAATTAGGTTGTTCAATAGTGTCAATAAGAACCGACCACGATAGAGAATTTAATAATGAAGTGCAATTTGGAGAGTTTTATAATGCCAACGGTATTACACATAACTTCTCGGCTCCACGCACTCCTTAATCAAATGGCGTGGTCGAAAGGAAAAATAAGACACTTCAAGAAATGAGTAGGACTATGTTGAATGAACAATCGTTACCACGAAAAGATTTGTTCACGCCATAGATACTTCAACATCCATTCTCAAATCGATTCTCCTTAGAGTCCATTCTAGGAAAAACACTTACCAACTTTAAGAGGTAGACACCACGCTAAATTATTTTTTAGAGTGTTTGGAAGCAAGTGCTTCATTTGGAACACAAAAAATAACTTTACCAAGTTTGACCCAAATTCAATACGAAGGTCCCCTTTTTTTAGAATATTCTTAAAATAGTAACGCCTACATCACCAAACAAACCCATTATGAAAGTCAATAATCACTAACGTGACATTCGATGAAACTCCTCCACCCTCTAAGACATCACCCTTGGTGGATGATGACTTAGATGAAGAAGAAGCCATTAGGGAAATCGAAAAGAAAAACCTAGAAAATGTGTTTAAGGATGAAACATTAGAAATTGATGAAATACTCAATATTAAGGAATCTAGGATCCATCCTTTAGGAAATGTCATAGGAAATCTTAACCAAAGAAACCTTAGGTCTCAAGCCCAAAACCAAAGTAACTTCTTTTGTTTTATATCAACTATAGAACCTAAGAATGTGAATTAAGCTTTAGGAGATGAAAGTTGGATAGTCGCCATGTAAGAAGAATTAAATGAATTCATTGCTAACGACGTTTGGGAGTTAGTTCGACAACCTAAGAATATGAAAATTAAGAACTTAAGTGGTGTTTAGAATAAGATAGACGAGAACAGGTGTTGTTTTCTCGAAAAAAGCCTAGGTAAGTTGCTCAAGGCTACAACCAACCAGAGATCATCAATTATGAAATGAAACTTATGCCCCGGTTTTGCTAACTTTATTCTAATAGAATATTATTAGCTTATGCTTGTGCCATTATATTTTAAACTATTCCAATGGATGTAAAAAGGTACAATCCTAAACGTGTATATCAATGAGGAGGTCTAAAGTGGGCACACCTTTGGGATTCATTAATTTTAAAACCGATCGTGTTTTTTATAATAAAAGCAAAGTTAAATGGTATGATAGAATTAAAAGATTCCTTATTAAAACATAATATTAAATAGGAATGGTAGATAAACATTTCTTTTTACTAAGAAGAAAAGTTCTAATCTCATCATAGTTCAAATATAATGTCGATGACTTCATATTCCGGTTTCGAGAGGGGGTCTTGTCAAGACATGTGTGAGAATTTGCCAAAATCAATGCATGAGAGTTCGAGAAGAGTATGATTGGTGAACTTAACATCTTCCTTGGATTACAAATTAAACAAATAGAAGATGGTATATTCTTTAATCAATCTAAATATATTAAAGAAATGCTTAAGAAATTTGGTCTAGAAGATTCTAAACCAATGAAAGCCCCTATGTCCACCAATACTAAACTCACAAAAGATGAAGAGCGTGAGTCGGTAGATAGTACCAAGTATCGAGGCATGATAGGTAGTTTATTATACCTAATGGCAAGTAGGCCTGATATCATGTTTAGTGTTTGCCTTTGTGCCCGCTTCCAAGAGGCTCCCAAAACCTCTCGCTTTGAAGTGGTTAAGTGTATCTTACGATACATTAAAGGCACTACGCACTTAGGATATGGTATTCTAAGGGGACCGGCATAGAAACCGTAGTATATGCCGACTCTGATCATGTGGGAGATTATGTGAACCGAAAGAGCACTAGCGGTACTTTTGCATTCGTAGGATGTTGTTTGACATCTTGGTTCTTGAAGAAACAAACTTCTCTTGCTATATCCACTACCGAAGCCGAATACGTAAGCGCCGGAAAGGCACGTCAACAAGCACTATGGATGAAACAAGCTCTCATCGACTACGACGTACGACTCGATGACGTTCCCATCATGTGCGACAACAAAGGCGCGATTGACCTTAGCTAAAACCCAGTGCAACATTCTCGTACCAAACACATCGAAATTCGTCACCACATTCTTAGTGATAATGTCCAAAAAGGACATATCTTAATAAAAAAAGTACCGTCCGTCGACAATATTACTGACATTCTTACTAAACCCCTTAAACGTAAATCATTTAACTATCTATGTCTTGGTTTAGGAATGATGGAACACATTCTATAAATCATATTGGTTAGCTTCTCCTTCTTCTGTCTTGATTCTAGTCCGTGTTCCACTCCGTGTTGTGACAACTTAATTACTTCATCCGAAGTACTTTAAGCATCTTTAATTCGCGAAATGCAATTAAAATGTCACTCCTTGAATAATTTTCATCAAAAACCAAGTCCAATATCCTTTACTGAGGGCGGCCTCCATATAGGCGGCCCCTAATATATTTGGGACCGCCAGGAGATATGTGACCACCATCAGCAGACCATAATATGGAACACTTAAAACTAAATTTTTCAAAACACAAAAACAAACACCCCCTTATTTGCTGCACTCGTAGAACACGACCCAAAACCCACCAAAACTAAAAAATTCAACCATTAAAACAATCAATTTTGAAATCAAAGCAACACTATCATGAAACCTATACATCAACAAAGATCTTCAGTTGTAAGTTCATTTCATCTATTTTCTTTCATTTGAGTCCAGGTTCATGAAGAACACCAAAATTAAAATTGTAGATTTTCATTTTTTCTTCAATTTTGTACAATTTAGAACTACTAGGAAACAATGTACAACTAATATTCTTCCCGTAGACAAGATATCACATTTAGTGAGTTGTGAAAAATTGATTTTTAACTAAAACCCCAATTTTATTTTCAAAACACTTACGTTAGGAACATAATAAAATTGTTGTTATGCATTGTCAATACAACCTAAAAACGTTTTCAAACACATGCATAATGATCTCATGAACAAATTTTGAGATACATAATTCATATGTATTTTTCGACTTGTTTGGATGAGCAAAATCAAATTAAGGAGCGTTTGGGTTAACTCTTAGGATTTTATGTTTAGGTCGAGTTAATTGTTACCCCACATTTGTTACATATAGGCACACACTAGACATCTAGTTAAATAAAGGAACCTCACTAAAATTATCCTCTTTCAATTTTAGGTGAAATGAATTTGGAAGGTGAACTACGGTACATAAAATCATACATTCCAACAATCTCAGATGAAAACTATATTCTTGATATCTTAAAACCCATCATTCAAAACCAAGAATGTAGGTCAATTCATGAAGGTCGTCCTATATCTCCTGAATCCACTAAATACGATAATATTCAAACCCTTTTTCAAATTATCAAACTTTTAAAAATATATAAACTCCATGAAGGAATTTGTCCAAGATTTCTACTTGAATTTTATTCCTCAATAGAAATCACCAAACATGACAATCAAAACATCTTCTTAACATTTTGGGCATTAAAAAGAACATTTAAGTTCTCACTCAAGTCATTTGCCTCAATTCTCGCTTCCAATCATGTTAAGGAGAATGTGTCTTACTCTGAAGAACCCTCCTCGACTCCTTGAAACTAATCAAAAGAGTCAAACACACCTTTCATCAAACACACATTTCCCACACCAAAGGAGATATTTCAATCAATTACAACAACCGTAATAACACAATTTTTTCCAAACAAAACCTAAGAAAGAGCTCGACATGACATGAGAATCTTGGAATGAAATCATTCAAGATAATGCCATTTATGGCACTCAAATACTCACCATTTCTTCCTACATCATCATGTCACATGATGTATTGCATTCTAACAAGTACTCCTTTCAACTTTGTCTACTTTCTAACCAAATGAGTTGAAAATATTAAGAATCAACCAAATTCTCCAATTCCATATGGAATGATTCTAAATCGTCTATATGATCACATCATCAAAATTAATCCTCATCTATGAAAATCAAAATACAAATCATATTGGTCTTCCATGAAACCTTGGGTTCATCCTACTCATCTTAACTCAATTATCTACATATCTTCTGAAGAAGTTTTAAGTGTTGATTCAAATGATGATTGAAATATTTCTCTAGAATTATTACTAGCGAATACGCTACGTATTAATATTATATAAATATCCTAACCTCTGTCATGGATAATCAAGTACTTGTATGATGTGTTCACATTATTATTTTCATGCGTGCTATGTGATAATTTATAGACATTTTAGTCCATTTAATATCCTTTTTTTTACCTTGGCCAATTACAGTGAATTATCCTCTCCTTAGATATATTATGTGATTCTGAAGTGATGGAAATGCCATAATCACCATTCCAACCCTCTTAAGTTATTCTGAAATAAAAGATTAACTCTTGGAAAATTTCCAAACTCTAGAAAACGGCCCCCTAAAAGGATAGGCGGCCCCCTTATATATCTGGGACTGCCAAAAATTTATGGGACAGCCGACAGTAGTCACGTTTCTTTTAAGTCTTCTCTCTTTTTCTGAACCTTTGACTAATCTTTTGGTAAAAAGCTGACATTTCCCTTAGTATCAAAATAAATTCTTACATCTTAATACTAGCATACCATGCCTTGCCATATATTCTCCTATATAAGAACATCATATCCTTCATCACTACTCATCAAACACATCCCATTTTAAACTCATCCCTAACATGTCATCTCCTAGAAACTATGGTGAAAAATATCATAAATCAGTCATAAACTCTTGCTTTTGAATCGCTGATCTAAGTTAGCATCCTTTCTCTCATCTACAGTCCATTGATTTTTTGGCTTCCTTTGACCAGCTGTCATAGGGACAAAAGGACCATTTTTAATGATATTTTCAAATTGAGGTTCAATACCAATAATATGGCACATAAACCTCTTTTTCTAGTTGGTGAAATTTTCCACCTCTAGTACAGGAGCAACATTAAGTTGGCCACCCC
The DNA here is from genome assembly GCA_026074375.1 of Tanacetum coccineum. NCBI lineage: Eukaryota > Viridiplantae > Streptophyta > Magnoliopsida > Asterales > Asteraceae > Tanacetum > Tanacetum coccineum. Next base: position 58,741 of record BQNB010015800.1, on the reverse strand, counting down.
TATACTCAAGAGTTTGTGGACTACTGCCATTTAAGATGGATCTTGATTTTAAAAATCTTTGAGCCTTTATATAACCTTTTTGTTGGGAATTATGCATTCCTGACTTAGTACCGCTAGTTATATTAGTTAGTACTGCTAGTTGTAATTAGTACTGACTGTACAAAATAGTTAGTACTAATCAGATAGTTAGTACCGTTAGTATAAAATAGTTAGTACCGTTTATGAGATATGCATGAGATATCTTAGGAAAGGATATGCATGATCTTTATACGCGTTTTGTAAAGCCCATTAGGGTTTCCTAAGTCTATAAAAAGAACCCTAGGCATAGTTAGTAGATATAGTTCTACACAGATCATAGAGATCGAATAGTAATCATAGCTTGTAATCTGTAACCTAGGCAGATTCAAGGTTTAATATAAAAGTTCTTTTGTGATATTCAATATTGTTCTTCTTAGCATTATTGATTAGATTCCGCATAATCAATAGTGTTTACTCAGTGTTTCATTATTGTTGCTTTAGAATTATCTAAAGGAGCAAACTCTTTGCAAGCTGAAGGTTAAGATCTATTCAGTAAAACGATCCAACAAGTGGTATCAGAGCTTGTGTGGAAACTCTGAATAAGAAG
>BQNB010015800.1:41341-56236 GCA_026074375.1 Tanacetum coccineum | reverse complement strand
AATAGGGTGAATGGATGAAGAAATAACTGTGTAACAACCTAGTGGTAAATAACATAAGTTATTTATATAATAGTATAATAGTTATGTATCTTTACATACTATTCGGGAAATGCAGTAACACGGAGGACTTTGATGGAAATAGTAGTTATAGTTTAGGTTTTAACCTTGTTCTCTATAACCGAGGCTCTGATACCAATCTGTAACACCCCCTTATTTTTCATATAGCATCGGAAGCTAATTTAGGGTATTACTTCATGAATCAACAGTCATAATCATAGAAAATGACTCAAAAGAGACGTTTTAGAAAATTTAGTTATCATTCAATAATATATTAGAGTTTTACAAAAGAGGTCCTAAGGTACATTGAAAACATAAAGTTTGAATGATAACAAGTTGGACGTCCTCATGTCTAATGCCTCTCTATGCCATAGTTTGCTACATTACCTGAGATAAACATGCTAAAAAGGTCAACACAAAGATTGAGTGAAATTCATAGGTTTATGATAAATAGTGAAATACAAGTCATCATAAGTGGTAATAATTGCATGCATTTACAATTATCATGGAAAACAATATTATTGCCCTAAGCTTATGTAACCAAACATTGACATTTGAAGTCAATTTAACAACTTGAAGGAACAACTGTCCTTAAGGAAAGGTAACTCTGCCTAAGCTACCCTTTGTTCTCAAATATAGTGCGTTTGGTTACCCCATGTACGGGTACACTAATAGGATTTGTCACCCCCAATAGATCTATCCACAATATTCGCGTTCACTCACAAGTGACTAATGGTTCATGATTAAGAAATATTGGCAGTGGAGGTAAACTTAGGCAATAATATATCAGGATAGCATATAGTTGAAAAATACTTGTATTCATGGTTTATAACATGTATCTCCCCACGGAGTTTAGAAAATATGTAAAGGTGGGACTATGAACTCACCTTGATAAGGTAGTTGATTGATTTGAAATTTAATGCAAATAAGAGTAAACTGCCTCGTCACGCAACCTGGGGTAATATGTCAAGTCTTAGTTTAATTGATTAAAAACTTTATTTCATAAAGTTTGATGTAAATGTTCATTTGGTTTATTAGTTTGTGAAAACGTCGTTTCACTGTTCGGGCTATCATAATCCGGAGGTCATGTAGTAAACGTTTGAGGAGCTAGGACACTTTAAATTGTAAATCCAGCAACTCGTCAAAACGTCTACCTAAATGAAAACCCCTCACATGAAATTTCCTAGTAACGTGATACGTTATAGTTTAAATGATAAGATTTTATCATTTTAAGTTTCTTCAAAAGCTAGTAGATGATAAATTATGTTAAATATATAACATAATTATTTTATAGTGTTTCGATCAACGAATGATAACGACAAATGTGTCGGGTTTTAATAAAATCGAGTCTTATAATATTTAAATATATTTTTATAATTAATATAAAAATATTACATTTTATACCCTTGAGAATATGAAAATGACAATTTTAAAAAGAGATATTTATGATAGTGGAAAACACAAAAAACCCTAATAAAAATGGCAGCAAAAAAAAACCCTCTCTTCTAATCTAATCGTTTCAATCTTTCCTTGTTGATCTGAATAACTTATAACGAGTGTGTTTAATCTGATTAATCTTCTGATTATAAGGATAAAACATGTTTTTTATTAGGTTGATTGATCATTAAGCTAAAGTTTGATCGTTTCTTTAGGGTTTCTTCAGGTATCGCAGTTTTGTTTCTTTTTTCTAATCGACCATGAAAGTCGGTTAGATCCTATGTGTATGCTATATTAACCTTTATAAAGGTTTTCATTTGGAAGATAGACGTGGATCTTCTCTTGCTTAATCGTTTTTATAAGTGTCGATTACATTGTTTTCTTGTTTTAGGGTTTTGTAGTTTTGTTTGTTGTGCTTACGTCTTTTGTGATTTTATTTGGCTAGTATGAATGAACAATTGTTATGAGAGGTTACTCAAAGAATGAAAACGATGATGGGTAAAGGTTTGAAAGACCATAATTTAGGGTTTAACTCTACATCTGCTCATGGTAATGCTGCTGGAATGAACCCTAATAAGGTTGCTCATGGTGTCGTGGGTGGATCTGGTTCTGTTCCTAATCAAGGCCTGAAGCTATCATAATCTGCTACTATTGCAGATGTTTCTCAACAAATAGGTAATCTTGTCTCAAGCTCTCTCCGAGTGTCATATGTTCCTGGTACGGCTAATGTTGTTTCTTTATTAGGTGTGCCACTAAATACACTTGGGGACATTGATAACCTTACTAAAGCCATTAATCTGGGTAAACTTGAGGTGTAGTTGGATTTACCTAGTGAAAAGCATACAGAGGTTATGGAAACTATTTGGGCTATGTGGGATGCTTTTTTGATTGAAAACCCTAATGTGACGAGTGGTTATTCTTCAGATTTGGGTAAAAGTGATGTTGTTATTGGTGAGTCTTTGACGAGTGTTGAAGGAGTTGCTGCATTTTTTAGAGTGCCTCTAAAAATACAGGTTGATTATGAAAATTTTGCTAAAGGTATTGAAAGGGGTACATATGATTTCTGGTTAAAATTGACTCGTAAACAACGTAAAGCGATTTTAAAGACTGCTCATGATGGATGGAATGCTCTCCTGGAACTTGAGTCGGCTGGTTTAGGTATCTCGGTGATTACTGTGCCTAGTGTAGTATCGCCTTATGAGCCTATTGTTAAAACTATTGATACCCATGAAAATAGTGATCCTATTGTGCAATCCGTTGATATCAATAACATGCCTACATCTTATGCTAGAGCTGCTGGTGCTAATAATAAGGATCAACCAAAAGTTATGTCTAACTTTTGTCATTTGGTGGCTTACCATGTTTTTAATGGTGTTGACATCTCTATCCCTTATAAAGTTGTCGAAAAGGTTAGTTCTCGGTTTGAAAATACTCTTTATGGTTACTTTATTGGAAAGAGAATGGCGTTTCCGGTTGTAGAATACTATGCTAGAAACAACTGGGGGAAACATGGGTTGAAAAGGATCATGATGAATTCTAAAGGCTTCTTTTTATTTAAGTTTGAGTCTCAATCTGGGTTAGAAGCTATTTTGGAGGGTGGTCCTTAGTTGATTCGTAAAGCTCCGATCATTCTTAAGAAATGGTAGACGGATACAAAATTGCTTAAAGAATAATTGACTCGTACTCCTATATAGGTTAAATTGCATGATGTCCCTCTAAAAGTTTTTGAAGAGGACGGTATTAGTTTAATTGCTTCTTTCATTGGTAAACTTGTTATGCTTGATTCCTATACAAGCTCTATGTGTAATGACTCATGGGGAAGGAGTAGTTTTGCTTGGTGTTTAATTGAGATAAACTCTAAAGCTGATCCTGTTGAAGCTGTTACTATTGGTATTCCCTTACTTACAGGGGAAGATTTCACCAAAGAAACCATCCATGTAGAGTATGAATAGAGGCTACCTAGATGTGATGAATGTAAGATATTTGGTCATGTTCATGATCAATGCCCTAAAAAGGTGGTGAGTCCCCCTATAGTTGTTACTCCTAATGTTGTTAATACTTTTAATGTTGTTACTCCTACTATTGAGAATGATGGTTTCCAAGCAGTAGGTAAAAAGAAGAAGAAAAAAGGTAAAACCAAGACTTCTAATAATGGTCAATTTGTTGGTCCTTCAATCCATCAAAATTTTAGATATGAGCCAAAGGCCTCTACAAGCGCACCAAAGAAGGTTGCTAATATGGGTAATGTATCTATTTCTTCATCTTTATTGAAGAATAAGGTTACTTCTTCTCATCAAGATAATATCACTTTATCAAATTCCTTTTCTGCCTTGAATGTTAAAATGAAAAGGAAGAAGAAGAAGTTGAAAATGTTTACGATGAAATGGCTAACATATTTAATACAAAAATAGGTGGAAGATCTTCTTTCACGGCTGTTGTTGGTTAGTTTATTTTATTAAGTCATTTGTCCTAGTTCATCTAGTTGTTCCTATTGATGTAAATGTTTATGGCATGTCATAAGCACTAGTCTTAGGTGTTTATCAATCTTGTTAGCTTGAGGTTAATGTGGTACTTCAGCCACATTCCATTTGTACTTAACAGTTTTGATTTTAATATATTTACCGGGGTAACCCTTTACCTAAAAAAATAAATATATTAATTTACAATTTTAACCTTTTACTTTATATCTTTAAATATTTAAACCCTTAACTTTATAGTTTAACAAGATAAACCCCTAAAGTTTAACTTTAGGATAATTACATTTTTGGCCCAAAAGTTTAATAATTTCAAAAGTTACAATGTATACCCTTATGCATGAAATGTTTTGCGTTTTTAGTCCAAAATCCATATTTTTGTATTTTTGATTTAGAAATAGATTTTCAGCTTATAACTTATTACTATAAGTTAGAATAAGTAACTTTTACGAGCTTATAGCTTATCAAAAAAGCTTATTAGCTTAAAAATCCAAAACGGTTTCATTTGGTTTAAAAAGATTAACCCGATGGGTTTAAGGCTTTAAGATTAGTTTTCAAGCTTATAGAAATGATAAATGAGATTATTGAAATAGCTTATTATAACGGCTTATGGCTTATAGCTTGTTATGTACACGAAATTAAGGTTTTTAGGGTTTTAGGGTTTCAATTAGGGTTTGATTTGGTTTAAGGTTTTTTGACATAGTTAAGCTTGATCAAAGGATTAAAACAAAGTGTATACACGATCTACAATATATCTAGAGCTTATTGAACGAGATAAAAGCTTACAAGTACACAAAAAGGTGAAATGTGTTGAAATGAGAAAAGGAGACCTGAAACCTTTTAGGAGATGAATCAAGGACTTCTTTTCTTATTTCTTATCTTCTATGTGGCTTATACTTCCTTCTTAGTCTTCTAGTACTTGGCTAGAGCAAGATTTAAAGGTATGATTTAAGTTTTGAGATGAATTGGAAAATATACATGTATGTATGTATATATAGTTTTCGAAAATACTTAGGGACCAAGTTTAGGTGAAGTAGTGACCAAGTAAACTTAGAGTAGTGGCCAAAGAGTAGCTAGGATGAGTATTAGAAGCTAGGAGGTAGCATGGAGAGGTGCAGAGAGGTGGTGAAGGGTGCGACATTCCAAGGATGTTATAAAAAGTTACTTGGAGTCCAAGGTAATGACTGAGGTGGTAGGGTGTCTGCTAGGTGATGTGGTGGTGAAGGTGGTGGTAAGGTCATGGTGCTTGAGGTGCTTGAGATGCTAGTTAGGTTAGTTTTTAGGTTTTAGTTTTAGGAATTTTCAAATTAGGGTTTTCATTTAGGTTTAGGGTTTTAGGACGAATTAGAATTTAGGTTTAGGGTTTAGATGTTGTGCATTGAGTGTTGTACCTTGTGCTAAAGTAATGGTAAGAAACTAAAAGGATTTAGGAGGGAAATGAGCTTATTTTGAATATCATGCATGGTTGGCTTATACATTAGGCTTTAAAAGGTTGTACTTTGATTTAGGAGGGAAAATGTAATTTAAATATTATGAATTAATCACTTGTACACATGCTTAAAGGCTTGTACATTCATTTTGTATGTAAACATTACATGAAGTTAGGGTTTTGATATAAACGTTAACGTTTAATATCTGTTTTATAATAATGTTTTGAAAAGTACGTTAAATAGATAACGTATGATAAAATGGAGTTAAAAACATATTGCTTGACATATTATAACGTTTACTTGCTATAAACGTTGATGAAATTGGCATAGGTATGTTGCGTGAGCTTGTTTACTTTGATTATGTAAGTTACGTTACATAATGGGTCGGTGGAATAAAGCAAAAATATTCCTGTAAAAATGGTTGTACTTAATTTAATAAGTAGATATTACATTGATGAAAATTGCATGTAATTCAATAGATGGATAATTACATAGATGAAAATTGTGGGTTGTTATAAGTGAACACAGTACACTTTGTGCCGTACAAATAGTGTCTCCAAATTTTAAGAGCGAACACTACTGCTCCTAATTCAAGGTCATGAGTGGTATAGTTCTCTTAATGAGGCTTGAGTTGTCAGGATGCATATGCAATAACTTTTTCTCTTTGCATTAACACTGCTCCTAAACCTTGGAGTGATGCATCACAGTAAATGACAAAATCATCGTTTCCTTCTTGTAATGCTAAGATTAGAGCTTCACACAATTTTTGTTTTAACAGTTGGAAAGTTGACTCTTGGTTTTCTCCCCAGATATACTTCTTATTTTTCTGGGTTAATTCAGTCAAAGACTTTGCAATCTTTGAAAAATCTTTAATAAATCTCTGATAGTAGCCGGCAAGCCCAAATAATTAGCGTATTTCTGTGGGGGTAGTAGGAGATGCCTAATTCTTAACTACTTCAATCTTGGCGGGGTCAACGTGAATTCCTTGGCTGTCAATTACGTGCCAAAGAAACTACACGATATTGATCCAGAAATCACACTTAGAGAACTTGGCATACAATTTCTCCTTTTTGAGTAATTCGAGGATTATTCTCAGGTGATTTGCGTATTCTTCTTTGTTATGAGAGTAGATGAGGATATCATCAATGAACACTATCACAAATTTATCCAAGTATGGTTTACACACATAGTTCATTAGGTCCATGAATACAGAAGGTGCATTAGTTAAACCAAATGGCATCACTTGAAATTCATTATGTCTGTACCTTGTTCTAAAAGCAGTCTTAGGAATATATTCATCCTTAACTCTCAGTTGGTGATAGCCTGATCTTAAGTCAATTTTTGAATGAACACTCGAACCTTGAAGCTGGTCAGATAAATCATCATTCCGAGGTAATGGGTAACGATTCTTTACGGTGAGCTTATTCAACTCCCGGTAATCGATACACATTCTGAAAGATAAGAAGAAAGATGGAACTCCTAGATATATACCTTTTGGTTTTTATACAGGATATGAGGCTTGGTCGTGTTTTACTTCGATTACCTCGGATGATCAAAGTTTCACCGTCGATTGAAATGTGGACGAATTTCTCGTTACAGAAATTTTTAGCATGATACTTGAATAACTAATCCATACCAATGACGACATCAAAACCACCAAGTTAGTACTTACTAGGTCTCCATCGTCTATTTCAATGTCGTAGGTAGTATCTAGTGAATTTGTAGAATGTTAAGCATAAAAGCATGAGATATGGATACGAAAATTTGATCTCCTCCGAAATCACATAATATTTTAGCTAGATGTTGGTTTAGAAGGAGCATACCCGTGACTACGTTTAGGTCTTGGGGAGCATTCTTTGTCCTTCAGTATGTATGCTTTCCCACGGGCACCCTTGTTTGCTTTTGGGCATTGATTTCTGTAATGCCCTTTCTCTCCACAGGCATAACAAGTTACTGACACTGGTTGCAGGTTGCTTCCAGTGGCTGGCCCCTTGTTTTTGTAGTTCCTAGTCTGATGACCTACCTTATGGCAAGTGTGACACTTCATAGTGCAAGGCCTTATGTGATGCAGATTGCATTTCATACACCAAGGATGGTTTCCAGCATACCTACTGTTTTTAGTCGGAGTGGCAGCATAAGCCCTGAAGGTTTCCTGCCTTCTATTCTGTTATTGGTGGTGATCATTGTTGCGGTTGTTGTTGTTTTTATGGTAGTTGTTGTTATTAGTGAAGGTTCTTCTATCATCAAACTTTCGTTTGTGATCATTGGTTCCTTGCACAGAATTATGCTTTAGTACCTGATCCATTAGCCTTTGAGCTATGTTGGCAACTTCTTCCATAGTTGCGGCTATACTATCAGTAACTAATTTCCTGATGGCGGTCTGAGTCATAGTTGGTGTTGTAGATGTTGATGTTCTCTTGGGAGCCATTCTATCAATATTTACAAGACAACACAAGTAAGAATCATAACATAAGTTATTGTCAAAATTTTCATACATAGTGGTATTGAAATTATTTGACACATCATTGTATGGATTCTTATTTTGATACAAGTTCTAACAAAGAATTACACATCCTTTGATATTACATTGCAGGATATAACGAGAATTTTGGAATTTAAGACTTTCAAAGATGGAAAATCTAACAAGTACCAGACTCATTAGGTTTCTCGAGGATTGGTTTACTTTTCAGAGACTACTTAGATAACTTATCAAAGGGATAGTCTGCTGATAGAGGTATACTTAACCTAACTAGTGATGAAGATCCTAGTGATGAGGACGGATATAATGATACATAAGTCATCGTAATACAGGACATAGGATAAACAGCCATGACATACATAGATCTATATCATGGAACAGTAAGATATAATGAAATCACCACTTTATTATATCATAGGTAACTTGTCTATATATCTTACCTAACTAAAATTTGACAAGCGTCATTATTTATGCCACACATCCAGTGGTTGGATTCTAAAAAATGTTGTAAATGATAATGATCTAGTCTAGTAGTCTGGCGAACCTGGATATCTTCAATGATTAGTTCTAGAGTAGAAATCCTGAAGTGAGCAAGAGCAAACTTGTCGTTATGTCCCATTTGTTTTCTTTGAAGTCCAGCAATCTGAGCACGGGCTTCTTGATGTTTGGTCTTTAGTTTGTCAAAATCTTGTTGTATGATTACTCGACCATCAACAAGACCTTCTACATTATCTTCCATTTCCTCAATGTGGTCAAGAGAGAATTCATCTAAGTGATTCAAAATATCTTTGATTTGTTCTTCATGACGTGCGTAAGACGTATCTGGAGCGCCATGATAATTCTCTCCAATCTTAAATACTTGAGGTGGGGTAGAGAAATCAGTAGAGGAGGATGATAGGAAATAGGCTCGTTTCAGAGGTGGCAAAATCTCTTCAGGAAGAAAGAAATCTTAGGGATCAAACATTGGTGATAGTGGTAACACTGAAGATGGAGGCAAAACAGTTGGTGGACCAATAGGAGCTCGTGGTGGTGGAATAGGTGATTCATTACTAGTAGCATTATATGCTTGCATAACTTTCATATATGGATCATCGTGGAAAGGTGAGATGTCTAGCTAGGCCAAAAGATACTTAGATAAATCATCTGAAGGATCAGGAGAGGTGTTTCCTGGTGAGGCTGGGAAATAGTCTGGTGGAGCCAAAGCATAGTCAGGAAAGTGTGTAGAGGAAAAAGCATCCTCAACGTCATAATCAGATGTAACAACCCAGTAGTAAATAACATAAGTTATTTATATAATAGTATAATAGTTATGTATCTTTACATACTATTTGGGAAATGTAGTGGGACGGAGGACATTAATATAAAAAGTAGTTATAGTTTAGGTTTTAACCTTGTTCTCTATAACCGAGGCTCTGATACCAATCTATAACACCCTTTTATTTTTCATATAGCAGCAGAAGCTAATTTGGAGTATTACTTCATGAATCAACAGTCATAATCATAAAAACCGACTCAAAAGAGACGTTTTGGAAAATTTAGTTATCATTCAATAATATATTAGAGTTTTGCAAAAGAGGTCCCAAGGAACAATGAAAACATAAAGTTTGAATGATAACAAGTTGGACGTCCTTAAGTCTAATGCCTCTCTATGCCATAGTTTGCTGAATTACATGAGATAAACATGGTAAAAAGGTCAACATAAAGGTTGAGTGAAATTTATAGGTTTATGATAAATAGTAAAATACAAGTCATCATAAGTGGTAATAATTGCATGCATTTATAATTATCATAGAAAACGGTATTATTACCCTTAGCTCATGCAACCAAACATTAACATCTGAAGTCAATTTAACAACTTGAAGGAACAACTGTCCTTAAGGAAAGGTAACTCTGCCTAAGCTACCCTTTGTTCTCAAATATAGTACGTTTGGTTACCCCATGTACGGGTACACCAACGGGAGTTGTCACCCCTAATAGATCTATCCACAATATTCGCGTTCACTCGCAAGTGACTAATGGTTCATGATTAAGAAATATTGGCAGTGGAGGCAAACTTAGGCAATAATATATCAGGATAGCATACAGTTGAAAAATACTTGTATTCATGGTTTATAGCATGTATCTCCCCACGGAGTTTAGAAAATATGTAAAGGTGGGACTATGAACTTACCTTGATAAGGTAGTTGATTGATTTGAAATTTAATTCAAATGAGAGTAAACGGCCTCGTCACGCAACCTGGGGTAATATGTCAAGTCTTAGTTTGATTGATTAAAAACTTTATTTCATAAAGTTTGACGTAAATATTCATTTGGTTTATTAGTTTATGAAAACATCGTATCACTGTTCGGGCTATCATAATCCAGAGGTCATGTAGTAAACGTTTGAGGAGCTAGGACACTTTAAATCGTAAATCCAGCAACTCGTCAAAATGTCTACCCAAATGAAAACCCCTCACATGAAATTCCCTAGTAACATGATACGTTATAGTTTAAATGATAAGATTTTATCATTTTAAGTTTCTTTAAAAGCTAGTGGATGATAAATTATGTTAAATATATAACATAATTATTTTATAGTGTTTCGATCGACGAATGATAACGACAAATGTGTCGGGTTTTAATAAAATCGAGTCTTATAATATTTAAATATATTTTTATAATTAATATAAAAATATTACATTTTATACCCTTGAGAATATGAAAATGACAATATATACCCTTGGTATATATATTAATTTACAATTTTAACCTTTTACTTTATATCTTTAAACATTTAAACCCTTAACTTTAGAGTTTGACAAGATAAACCCTTGAAGTTTAACTTTCGGATAATTACATTTTTGGCCTGAAAGTTTAATAATTTCAAAAGTTACAATATATACCCTTATGCATGAAACGTTTTTCGTTTTTAGTCCAAAATCCATAATTTTTATATTTTTTATTTAGAAATAGATTTGCAGCTTATAACTTATTACTATAAGTTAAAATAAGTAACTTTTATGAGCTTATAGCTTATCAAAAGAGCTTATTAGCTTAAAAATTCAAAACGGTTTCATTTGGTTTAAAAAGATTAACCCGATGTGTTTAAGGCTTTAAGAGTAGTTTTCAAGCTTATAGAAATGATAAATGAGCTTATTGAAATAGCTTATTATAACGGATTATGGTTTATAGGTTGTTATGTACACGAAATTAAGGTTTTTGGGGTTTTAGGGTTTCGATTAGGGTTTGATTTGGTTTAGGGTTTTTCAACATGGTTAAGCTTGATCAAAGGATTAAAACAAAGTGTACACATGATCTACAATATATCTAGAGCTTATTGAACGAGATAAAAAGCTTACAAGTACATGAAATGGCAAAATGGGTCTAAATGAGCAAAAGAGACTTGAAACCTTTTAGGAGATGAATCAGTGACTTCTTTTCTTATTTCTTGGCCTCTATATGGCTTACACTTCCTTATTAGTCTTCTAGTACTTGGCTAGAGTAAGATTTAAAAGTATGATTTAAGTTTTGAGGTGAATTGGAAAATGTACATGTATGTATGTATATATAGTGTTCAAAAATACTTGGGGACCTAGTTTAGGTGAAGTAGTGACCAAGTAAACTTGGAGTAGTGGCCAAGGAGTAGTTAGGATGAGTATTAGAAGCTAGGAGGTAGCATAGAGAGGTGTAGAGTGGTGGTGAAGGGTGCGGCATTCCAAGGAGGTGATAAAAATTTACATGGAGTCTAAGGTTGTGATGAAGGTGGTAGGGTGTCTACTAGGTGACATGGTGGTGAAGGTGGTGGTGAGGTCATGGTGCTTGAGGTGCTTGAGATGCTACTTAGGTTAGTTTTTAGGTTTTAGTTTTAGGAATTTTTGAATTAGGGTTTTAGTTTAGGTTTAGGGCTTTAGATTAAGGTTTTAGGATGAATTAGAGTTTAGGTTTAGGGTTTAGATGTTGTGCATTAAGTGTTGTACCTTGTGCTAAAGTGGTGGTAAGAAACTAAAATGATTTAGGAGGGAAATGAGCTTATTTTGAATATCATGCATGGTTGGCTTGTACATTGGGCTTTAGAAGGTTGTACTTTGATTTAGGAAGAAAAATGTAATTTAAATATTATGTATTGATCACTTGTATATATGCTTGAAGGCTTGTACATTCATTTTATATGTAAACATTACATGAAGTTAGGGTTTTGATATAAACGTTAACGTTTAATATCCGTTTTATAATAATATTTTGAAAAGTACGTTAAATAGATAACGTATTGTAGAAAACTAGAAGGGGGTTGAATAGTTTACCACTTTTTAATTTAAGGTTTATGTATGTTTGTAAAATTTAGATTCGACCTTTTTGTGAATTTAATGCTTGCACAATATGAACAATATAAGTATATGAAATGATAAAGTAAGATAAGAGATAAGAGTAAGAACAATCAAACCACAATGCGAGGATTTATAGTGGTTTGGTAACAAAGCACCTCTTCGACTTACTCCACTCCCCGAGTACCAAACTCGAGAGTTTTCTTCACTATGTCAACAAACTCCCTTTAGGTGGAGAAAACCGTACACAACGTTGCTTATATCAATTTCTGAAACTAAGCTAAATGTCGAGTTCTAATCTTAGCTAGAACCAATCTATCACAACATAACTTCACGACTTGTTCACGATTTCACAACTTTATCACAACTTTGCAACTTCATAACTTCTTCAAGACTTCATGACTTCTCCATGATTTCACAACTTCTTCACTACTTTTCAACTTCTTCACTACTTCACAACTTCTTCACGACTTCACTACCTCTTTACACAACTATAATTTTTACAACTATCTAACTATACTTATAATGATCATCAAGATCTAGCTACTACACACAACTATAAGATATATAATTGATTTACAAATATGTGATATGTATGCAACAAGATTGCTATGCACACTAAGGTGTAATACTTCTTCACTTAATGATTGAAGTATTCTTCTCTTGCACTTGAGGAATTAAGCTTGGATCACTTGGAAACAAAGCTTTATGATTAAATGATCAAAGGATTTTTAGAGAGGATATGTGGGCTGTTTTGAGTAGAAAGAATGAGTGCAAAAGGTGAGAAAAATGTTAGGGAATAGTCCAGTATTTATAGGGCAAACTGAAGGAGCGGAGTCTATGGCCGGTCCCCTTAAATAGGGGGCCAGTCCCTTTAAATAGGGTGCCAGCCCCCTTATAATTAAGGGGGCCGCCTATGTATTTAAGGGGACCGCCTATTTTTAGACGCTCCCCTTTTTGTATTATTCAGGGGAGGTGTTTACTGGACTTTTTCTAGCCATTTTAGGTTCGAAAATTTGTAATTCAAAATGTTTATTTTGAATAAAACATTTCTTTTAAAAGTAGAAAATGTTTTGTGATGTTTATAAAAATGTTTACAACATTTTATAAAAGTTTAAGGTTGAATAAAAATTTCCTTTGATCATAAAATGCATTAACCATTTATTTATTCATACCTTTAAGTGATATAAATGTTGAGATGAGAATTTACTCCTAATTACTTGTTTATGTTTAATTTTATGTTGAACGTTTTTATATTTTGTGATTATCAAAACGTAAAGATGTGAAAGATATTAATAATGTTTTTAGGAATTATATTTCTATCAACAATCTCCCCCTTTTTGATGATTACAAAATTTAAACTCATTAAATATAAAATTATTTTTTTTAAACAAGTATTTATTGAGTTTCATGCCATTTATCCCCCTTTTTGTAGAATCAAAAAGGCATCATCGAAGATTGCTAGTAAAATCGATGGAATAAGTGCTCCTCTTTAATGTATGCCCCCCCCCCTCGTTCGAGGGCACCAAGGATTCGAGCTATGATTTCTTGGCTACAAAATGGGTTAGAACAACACAAAAATTTCTAACATGTAGCAAGGAAGAAAAATATGGCATACCACCAACAATGATCATTTATTAAAATAGTGTGTGAAACATACTCATGCATACATAAGGAAAATAACATGCTAACATACATGAAATTAAAACTACAAAAAGTCATACAACTAGTAAACCTTCATAAGGCTTGCTTGCAAATTGGTGGATGATCAATTATTTTAGAGGCTAAACATAGAGTATGTTTAGTTTAGGGAGGATGGTAGAGGTGGTGTGATGATGATTGGTGGTTGTGAGAGCATATGTTCAATATATGAAAACATATATTAAAGTTCATCTCTTAACCCAAAGATGAGGGTTCGGTTGTGGATATAATAAAGGCATGAGTTACCATGTGCTTCAAGTAAATTCCAAGGAATAGGATGCTCAATGATAGGTGGTGAAGGTGATGGAGTATCAAATTGGACATCAAGTAGAGTATTTGGGGAAAGAGTGAGAGTGATGTTCATTGATGCATTTTCTTGAGTTAGAGGTGGTGGAGAAACCCTTGGAGGAGTAGATGTTGGTGGGTTCAAATAATCATTTGGTGAAAGTGATGTGGATGAGGCTGGTGATTTGGGTATGTAATCAATTGAAGATGAAGAAGTGTCTTTGGTTGATGGTGTTTTAGAGGGTGCATTAGGAGCACTAGGTGATGAAATTAGAAGTTTGGGTGATGGAGTTTTTGTGTCATCTTGGGTTAAATCCACAAACAATTGTTTTGGTGGGATGATGTTGATTTTTGGTCTCTTGGAGACTTGGGAAATGGATGCTCTAGTAGATGCCATGGATGTTGATAATGGTTGATGAATGATGAAGAAGATGGTGTATTGGAGGTGATCATTTGGAGGGAATTTATGGGAAGAAAATGGTTTAAAAATGGAATGAGTTTGAACTTGTTTAGATTATTCCAAATTGTGTTCGAGCATTCTGGGCAAAGATAGTTGAGACTAGGTAAAAGAGGGTCAAAAAGCAGGAAAAAAAAATACTATTTTACCCGTGAAATACTAGGGCGGTCCCCTTAAATAGGGGGCGGTCCCTTAAAATTAAAGGGGTCGCCCGTGTTGAATTATGGGGCCCGCCCTCTGTTGGTTCCATTTTTCACAGAAAAATGATTTTTCT
>BQNB010015800.1:0-37672 GCA_026074375.1 Tanacetum coccineum | reverse complement strand
TTACTTATGCTTCCGCAAATGTTTAATTTCTTTTAAATCTTGTAAAACTTATCTATTTTTAAATAATGCAACGAGTTGTGATTTTCAAAACGTCCATTAGTGGTCGTTCTCTCGTGCCTTGTGTTCGAAATGTTATGACGTCACGCCCTCAGACACGTATTCCGTCCAGGCCCCGTCTAGGGTGTGACAGATTGGTATCAAAGCAAAGGTTATAGAGAACTAGGTAGAATATCTAGGTCTGGTCTATAACCAGTATGTGATCCTTACGTGCTTTTATGTGTGCCTTATACGTGTTTTTACGTGCTTTTATGTGTGCCTTATACGTGTTTTTGCTATGGCATATACCTGAGAACCATTTTTCCTTGAGCATGCTATGATATGTGTTTACCTCTGCCCTGTGTTTATTTTTCTCTGCGCTTATCTTTTCTCTGCGGTCATCTTTTCTTTGCGGTTTACGTTTGCCTTACGTATATTTCCCCGATTTCATATATGGAAGTTGTCTATATATATATATATAAGCTTTTCTAAGACATTGTGAGTGATGTAATGGTCTCGAACTTATTTTTCATAACCGTATACAATATCGTTTTACACGAAACCCGTCATAGTTTTTTACATGGAATTATGTGTGAATCTAAGTATTACAAGTCTTGTATGAGCGTGACTTGTAATAGGAGGATTGATACGATAATT
The DNA here is from genome assembly GCA_026074375.1 of Tanacetum coccineum. Lineage (NCBI taxonomy): Eukaryota > Viridiplantae > Streptophyta > Magnoliopsida > Asterales > Asteraceae > Tanacetum > Tanacetum coccineum. The sequence goes on along the minus strand of BQNB010015800.1, from coordinate 36,979 downwards.
GCTATGTTAACTCGTTCATAAAGACCTTTATCTTATTTACTTCAACCGTGTACTCGTCAACTATTTTGAACTCTATGTCGATCTCCCCTGATTGTTTCACTCTCCGTCTCCGAAGGCGAGTTTTAAACACTCGTTCCATACTCATTGGAACACCTGCGTTGTTATATCATCCACTACCTTGAAGATTATGTGAGTATGCGTATTGTATCAGAAATTATTAAGTAGGATGATTTATAATCTCTTTATTTAAAAGGATTGGGACGCCTCTTTAGTTAAATAAAGAAATTGTAAATCACCGAACCATAAGTTTATCAATTCATTATTTACATAAATTGGGACGCTTCTTTATGTAAATAATAAATTATAAATGAGTGGGCTTAATGGTATCCAATATGACACGAGTATGAACTCAAACCCGATAATCTACGAACGCCGTTAAAAAGATCTAGAAACACAACCGTGTCTTACCACTCTGCAAAATCTTAAGGCCTCACTTGAACTACCTTATCTCATTCTTAAGTTATTACTTTTGCCGTTACAAATCCTTACGATCATGAACTGTTTGTGGAGCTAACCGACTTGTGCAATATTGAGCTAATGGATTTGATTCATCCCCGAACTAATGACTGAGTACAATATTCCACCGCTGATCACATAAGCTCTCCCGCGAGCTCCTCCTATTTGTTGAACTTTATTCTGGGGATACTGTTTCTCGAAATGTCCTCACTCTCGGCATCCTATCACCATTTGTTATAGTTATTGTCATTATGGTTGCTATTGTTGGATCCTGGAGCGGTCCCAGCTTGTACAACTTTATCCAATAGGTAATGCAACCCACCTTAAACCAGATAAACACCTATTAATCATCGAACATCTTGGTACTGCCAAGTAAGTTAAATACTTACATCCATTAACCTCGCCCGATATTAATCATCGAACATTACAAATACCAGAAACGAGACTTCGTCCAGGAACATTTGAAACTTTATATAGACATTATCCACGCGTTTACACTCTCTCCTTTGATATCTTCATCATTAAGAGACTCTCCTTATAACGCGGTTATATCAACCATAAAACTCGTGATGATATTTTTCTAAAAATATTTTGAGCATCGGTCATAGGTGTGGTGGTGGCGGCAGTTCTATTTGGTGACATTCTAGTTTTAGATCACAGGAATACGACACACGTGAGATTTCAAACAATCACAATCATGACATGACATAATCTACTTCATATATAATTTTGAAAACATACATGATAGTTTGATACAAAAATGAAAAAAAAAGTACAAAGTCCTACGGCCACACTAGCTGGGAAAAACCCGTAATATTTAACATGCCTGTACAACTAGCTATGGACTAAATATCCTGGTCAAACCTAACCAAAATTTAAGGATATTAACAAGTATCAAAATATCAAATTTTGCTGAATAAAGTTATCAGTGTCTTGTTTAGGACTGGTGTGACCGGTAAAATTTCAGAAAAATAAAAAGTGTGTGGAAAAAAGGGGGTTTTTTTTCGGTTGGTTTGAGTATTTGTGGGGTGTAGACAATTATAAAATAATAAATCATATTTATTAAAACATCTCTCAAGGGAAATTTATTTTTAACTTATTCGATCGAAAACGAATGGATATGATATTAATACATAGTTGATAATCAAAAACAAACCACTAAAGCACGTTTTCATTATTCGGACTCTAAAGCATTTTGATGTAAAACGACATTCCCGACAACTTTTTAGTTTTGACCGAGACTCGAAAACAGTCAGAAGGTGACTGAAATACCCTCGCAAGATTTTAGAAACACAAAAATAATTAAATTATATTTAATTATTACGTTTTATTAAAAAAAAAATATTTAATAAAAACTTAGGCAATTAATAAAAGCGGTGTAGATAACGCGAATATTCGAGTTGAAATCCATTTTTTTTTCTATTTCAGACAAGGCGTAACCGGTTCACAAAATAAATAACAAATATTTTTATAAATGTTATAAAAATATTTATGAAATACTATCAAGTTAAATAACTCATATTTTATCGGAAAAATGATTTAGAAAACAATGGCGCAAGTTTCGTATTATGAATCATCCGTTAAGTCGTTCAAACGCTCCGAACCAACATTCATAAAAGTTTCCCAACAATTACACTTTTGGTCCCTGTGAAATATTTGTAATATTCACCCTCAACTTCTAATACTTGTCACTTATCTTAAAACTTTTATTATATATATAAAAAGTTTTATAAAAATTTCATTTTATCAAAAATTAACACACACACTTAACACACACCTCTCTCTCTATATGGATTTTCCGGCAGCCCCTCACCGCCGGCCACCGCCGGATTTCGGCCACCGCCAAACTTTTCCGGCGAGTTTTCCGGCGAACCACAAAAATGATACAAAAGAGATAGATCAAGCCCGGATCTACCCGATCCACTATACCACTCGCTGCCCCCACACCCACGCACCACCACCGCGACCCCGACACCATCTTCGCGGCAACCACCTCGCTGCCATCACCATTGAGCCCCACCAAGGGTGTTTGTTTCGTTGGACAGCCACCACACCACAAGGGTGTTTGTTGCGCTGGTTCAGCACCTTAAGGGTGCGTTCGACCCTTAATAAGCACCACGAGGGTGCGTTTGAAGCTGGGTTTTAGCACCACAAGGGTGCGTTTATTTGTCTCCACCGCAAGGGTGCGTCTGGGTCGTTCGGCTCGGCCACCAGCGGGTGCGTTTGGTTGACTCGCACCTCGAGGGTGCGTTGGTTTGGTTCGTCTTGGAACCTCAGGTTGCTTCTGTTTAGTAAACACACCAACAGTGGGTGGTTTTAATTTGGACCGAGTTAGGATCGTTGTATTCACATTCGCACCAAGGGAGTGCGTTTGTTGTTTTATTCGGGCCTCGGTGCATTGGTTTTCATAGCACCGGCGTAGGTGCGTTTTGGCACTTAGACCGCACCATTAGAGGGTGCGTTTTGGCTGTGATCAGCCACATGGGGTGCGTTGGGCTTGCAGCAGCCATCACCAAGGACGTGTTTGATTTGCATCAACCACAAGGGGTGGTTGTTCTCGGGTTTTGGCCGCACGAGGGTACGTTTGGGTTGGCTGCGAATCAGCGAAGGGTTTGTTTGGTTTTCTTAAAAGTGCATAGTAACGTTTTGTTGTTTAACAGGCATAGGGTGTTTTTGGTGTGGATAACAGCGAAAAGGGAGCTTTTGGTTTAACTTCAGCCTTAGGTGCATTTTGTTTTGTGGGTTTAACACGAAAGGATTTTTGGTTGTTTTTAAATAGCCATTAGTGTTGTTTGATATATATAGAGACCGAAGGGAGCGATTGGTTTATAAAAAAATCGGATAATAACAATTAAATTTTTTCAAATATAGATATACAATTATAATAACTGTTAAAAGATGTGGTTGGGTTGCAACATGTTTGAATTCGAGGAACATAATTAACCTTTTTGTAAATATGGTAAAACTTAAATAAACATATAGGTCCATGCCGGGATTTTAATAACTGCTATGTTAAGAAATTTTACAAATCTACTTTATTTATTATCTTGAAAGGTCTTAAGAATTATTAAATCGTAATGACCCGATAATCAAACGTAAGCGATAATTTTAGAGATTTCATCTATCTAATACGCAACTTTAAAACGTGCGCTTGTTTTATAAAGGAACTTTCTATTAAACCATTTGGGGATATCCGGGCGCGTGTCGAATTATTTAGTTTCTTTGATTTTTATCATCTTTCTTATATAATACTTCGAAAGTATTATATAATTAAACCATTTTATCTTATTTGTCATCTTTCAGATAACACACATGTTGTGTATCATATACGCTTCGAGTTATTCTTTTGGGTGGGTATCTTGTTACATAATCCACGATATGAATTATATATTTGGTCACTTTTCATTATGTAATATATACGAAATATATTACACACCTTGCGTTTACTTTGATTTTATATAATTTAACTCACCCACCAGACTATACAACTTTAAATCTAAATCTTTTATCAACGCGTCCTGCGTTGATGTTCTCCCCCCCCATACGAGGGGAAATCCGAAATACATATACCCTAGCTAGTTGATCATAACCGTTTAGGCATAAGCTACATCTTTTGGTCGAGCCGTTCCATCTCTTTTGTCGCGCTTAATATGTCCATTCCTGCCAATCATATCCTCCAACATCGATGTGAGTTATACCCTCTTCACTTGTTTTACATTTAACTTTACAAATCCTCGGGGGAGAATACAATGCTCAATACACCTTATTTAATACATGATTCGTATATCAATATCTTTTACCATACTATTCTACACACTGTTTTACAAACGTGAATTTGCAATTCATTACAAACACAATTACATGGTAGGATAACAAACTTGGTTTCATACATTTGGTCACTACTCATTGCATACACGTTCTACGAAATTTTAACATACACATTACAAACTCAATTACTTGAATTTATATCACACTCTTCCTACATTATGGATTTAAGTACTCAAAGCTATTTTCGAATACAATAGTTAATTTTTTAATGAAACACAAGTGTTTTCGGTTACCATCTCCTGTTTACATTGGCCTAAGTAACATAAACCACCCATTGCCCATGTCAATAGGAGAACTGTTAAATTCTTGACCGGAAGGACCGGTATAAGGAAGCGCGAATGTATAACTATGACTATTTGTGATTGACATCCCTATTCGGAGTAGCTCACACTATTTCGACCCGTACTTGAAACACGAATGCAACAAATCAGAACTAATTTTTAAGTATGCGGATTGAACAAGCTACACGGGCGCTTTAATTGTATAAAATGCTATACATAGATGTCGAGCTTCATTGCTTGAGCTTAAGCGCAACAGTAATATTATTTATGTGGTACTATAACTTATATTGAAGACCCATACATTTTGAAAATCAAAACGATCACACTGTCTATACAACTTATTGAACTATTACTAATTTTCTGAACACTTTTCAATTATATTGCGTTGAAGCAATAAACACTAGACTCATTTTGGTTCATACATTTACTCTTAACATTTTTGGCGGAAATTATAAGGATTTGAAAAATCATACATACTTTAAACATCTTTGGATTCCAACAATTACATTTATACCTACAAAACTCTATAACTCCCAACCTATAAAGTGACACTTTTAAGCCTGTTTTTTTCTCATGTGAATTAGAACTGGCATACAAGATTTGCATATGGAGTCTATATTGACAAGATTTCATTTATGGATTACTACTTACAAACAAATGAACCAATCTCGTTGGTTTATATTCAAGCGTTTCATTGTGATCAATTATGGGAACAAATGTTATATCATTTCAAAGAAATCAACGAGTATTTACTTTTCAAACTACACATTAGAGGACTTCTCTTGTATCTTGTGCTATTTGAAAATATGAAGTAAACGCCCCCGCCATAATTCCGTCTGCGACACATTTGTAGGGGGTGTATATGTAATCTTCTAACTTCATAACTTTTAAGTTCAAAAGCTATGATACAAACTCACAACAAAATGATACAAATTATTCATTTTAAATTGAGAAGATAGTTGAGTTCAATAGCTACTTCATATCTTCTACTTCATATCTTTTGACTTTCTTTTTATATATTTAGTTTTATGATGAATGGGTTATTATGTAGTGCTTTTTTATGTCATGGGTTTGATTATTGAAAACTATTTCTTAAATCTACTCTTGTTGTATAATTATGTAATTAGTAGTCAATATATACTCCATAATTTGTTAGTCAATATATTTGATCATATACAATTTGATTTAAATTGGTAAATGGTTCATATTAGGACGGTTTAAACCGGGTAATATGTACATACTTGTTAAAGGTATATTAGCATCAAGGGATTAGGTAAACATACATATTTTAGTTTGTGCACATGTATTTAGATTGTGCATATGTGTTTGCTAGTTGCATAGTTCAAATTGTCTTTTGATATTATGCAACTTTTTTTACCAAGAATAGCTAACTAAGTGTGCATATGTGTTTCGCTAGATTATACATATATATAACACTAGCAATTTTGCATCATTTGATATAGGAAATGATTGTCCATATGTGATTTGTTAGTTGTTATGATTAAATAATTCATTTATTAAATGTTTGTGGTTACAGGTACGGAGTTATTATTGCTAATAAGAAATGTACATGTGTGTTTTGTACATACTATCTAGCATGAAGATAACTATTATATAGATGTAAAGAGTAAAGATACAAGTGCATCCAGTAGATACGAGTGCACATGAACTAACTTGAGTACGTATATATAATGGCATATTGATGAACTCAAATGCACATATGAATACAAAAAATCGAGAGTGTCTAATGAAGGAAAATACATGTGCATATACGGCAACATCAAATCTGGTTATGTTAAAGATTAGTAGACACATCTATACATCAACGAAACTTTCGTTTATTCTTTACTATAGAATTTTGTATTTTAATTGTATATCACATGATTTTAAATTTTGTGTATAATATCTTTGTTTTGATTGTATAAAATACATGTAAAATACTTTTGTTTGTCATTCTATGCATTTGTATAAAATATTTGTAAGCAAAACTTTAAGTAATTGAATACTAAAAACACATGTAAATTTACTTTTCTAAAATAAACACATACGCACCACATCTTTTGAACGCATGCATACTGGGAAAAAAAAATAAAAATAAAATAAAAATAAAATACTTAAAATTTAAGAACTAAAAAAACGTTTTTATAAAGAAATTCAAAAAGAAAATAAATAATGTAATTTAGGAACTAAAGAACATTTTTTATTAAAAAAAATTTCAAAAATAAAATAAAAATGTAATTTTACCTAAATACCCTTTTGAATTAAATTAAAAAGATAAATATTAAAAAAAATCTGATTGGTTTGGATTTTATTTTCTCAGCAGTTCTGTAATTTTATTTTGGTTCTAAAAAAACCTCACCATATCTTATAAAGATATATAAAATATATATATATATATATATGTATATATATATAGGCTTCGGTTCTATTGAGAAGGTTTTTATTTTGAGAAGATTAAGAAATCTTCGTTTGAGCAAAAGGATTCATATTTTTTTGACTTGATTCACAAGTAAACATCATTTAATAGTGAATCGAATCTATAAATCACAAATTTGATTCACAAATCAATGCTAAAATCGAGTTATGGTAATGATTCCTTAAATTTGTATAAAAGATTCAGTATTGTACTTATATCTCAAAATCGAGAGATTTTTTAACATTGATTCTAATTTTATTATTTACACATATTGGATAAAATTCACATAATATGAGTTATGACGCTTGATAAACTTGAACAAAGTTAAAAATCTATGATTTTGAAACCTCTCAAAATAAAATTATTCTCAATCGATCCCGAATTCTGTATATGTTATAAAATATAAACAGTATATATACGTATATATATAATATACTATATATATATATACGTATAAATTATATATATACGTATTATACAGTATACATATATATACTAATATATATATATATATATAACGAATACGTTATATAAATATGTATAGTACGTAGATAGCTATATATATTAATATATAATATATAATATTTATATATATTAAATATATAAATATAATAAATATAAATCAATACTATACGATGCGTATCTATATATGTATATATGCGAACAATATAGAATATATGACGTACATCTATACAAATAATTATATATAATATATATATATATATATATTTAGAAATATAAATATAATATATATATATATATATATATTTAAATATATAGTATGTATATATGTAATATATATATAATATATATATATATGTATATATATATAAATATATAATAAAATATAGATATATATATATAAAATATAATATATATATATTATAAAAATATATATATAATTATATATATAAATATATATATATATATAAGTATATAAATCTATCATTGTATATATATGATTTAATATATTTCTAAAAACCAGTCAAGAATCATATGCATGATAAAATTAGCTTTATGTTGCATTAACAGTGCAAATAAAAAACATTTGTGACTAGTCGTGAGATGTTTTGAACGAAAGTCAATTGGGGGGTGATAAGTGCTTAATTACACATATCTTTTACCTCTAAAAACGAGCTTAAATGACCAAAAACAGACAAAAACTGCCAAATATATGTTTGTTTTGCATTTGTATTGTGCAGGAAGTGGATATCAACAAAAAGAGCAGAAAACAAAGTCAAAATGACAAACAGAAGCATGGAAAGGAAAAGACTGTGCAAAATCAAGCCAAATCCAAAATGCCAAAGTCAGAGTCAATACTGAAGAATCAGCAGTCAAACCAGAGCCGGAACTGAAGAATACTGTTGGATGCATTCTTAACCCATCTGATGGGCCGGGAAAGCCCAATAGTATATTTATGAAGACTGTGAAGACCAAATGGGCCCTCAATCAATTACAACAGCCCATTTGTGTGCAATTGACAAAGACTATGAAGACTTTAAAGGCCAAATCCTAGCCCAGTTACAGCCAATCTCAGCCATTGTACACACAAAACCCACTTCATAACCTTATTGGGCTTGAAAAAGCCCAATAACCAAACCTGTACCTTATTGGGCCCAAACCCAAACCCAATGGGCCCAATACAAACCCAAGCCCAATACAAGCCCAATAATCCTTTTTATAAAACAATAAGGACTAAAAAGGTCATTTTTAAAAGTGTTTTATAAAGAAAAATGGAAAAATAAAAGAAAGGGACTAAATCTGCCAAAACCATAAACCTTTACCCTTTTTAAAACCTAGGGGGCTGTTTTGCAAAATTCCAAACTTTCTTTTATTCTTTTGTTAATAAAACAGCAGGGACCTAATTTGCCATTTTCCAAAACCCTATTTAAACTTTTAGTTATAAAAACGCAAGGACTAAAGCTGTTAAAACCCAAACCTTGTTATAACTAAAAAACCCGGCCAAAAGAAGTGAAAAGAGAGAAAGAGTGGAGGGACTAAACTTGCCTCTTCCCCATACTTATCTTTTAAAACCTGTAACCAACCCGTACCTCAACCCACTTTCCCGCCAACCCATTACCAGGTTCTCCCACGGTTTGTTAGCTCCCAAACCACCTCTCCGTACACCCCATTAATGCCCTCACCCTGTTCCCACTTTACATGTCCCCTTATAACTCTGCCAATTTGGCAATCCCACAAAAACCCGAAACCCATCAATGGTGAGATGAAGACAAGAGCCAATCCAATGGCTAGGATTGCTGGGATTGCTTCCTACTCACACAGCTAGCACAACCCAAGTCCAAAGACAAAGCTTGGAGCCTCTATAAAAGGAAGAAACACAAGCCGAAGTCCACACACCACATTACACATGTTTTAGTTTAAAATGTTTTAATTTAAGTTTTTCTTTAAGCAATTATTGTATTCAGTTCCTTTTTTAAGTTTATGTTGTAAGTTTGTTTGTTTTTAATAAAAAAGTTAAGTGTTCTCTTGATATCACTACTGTTGGAATTTAAAAATTCATACAAGCTTTTAATTCTGTTTAAATTTATATAACAATGTCTTAAAGTTGTTAAACCATACTTATAATCACTTTCTCAGCCTTCAATTAACAAAAATTCAGTTAAAAAATCGTTTTTATATATTTAAGGGGGTGTTTGGCATTGCCTGAAAATGGGTCACAATGGAGTTGGTCCAAGGGTTTGTAAACCACTCAGCAACATTGGCAGAGTGTGTAGGGAATCAAGCCATGTTAAAACACATTCATAATTAGAAATAAGTTTTTATTATAAAGAAAAATATAAAATATTAAATAAAAAAAATAAATAAATAATAATAAAACATAAAAATAATATAATAATTAATAATAATAATTGTAATATTAAAATTTATTAAAAAAAAGAAAAATATAATTAAAAAAAAATAATAAAAAAATAAAAAGATATAAAAATAAAAAAATTAAAAAGAAATATAAAAAAATAAAAAAATAAAAAAAAATATAATCAAAAATAATATAAAATAAAAATATAAAAATTATAAAAAAATAAAAAATAAATAGAAAAAAATAAATAATATTTAATAAAAAATAATCTAAAATAAAATTAATAAAAAATAAATAAAAAAAGAAAAAACAAAAAAATAAAAAAAATAAAATAAAAAATAAAAAATAAAAATTTTATGAAAAAAAAAATATAAAAATAAAAAATATAAAAAATATAAACAATATAAAAAAAAAAAAAAAAAAAAAAATAATAATATTATAAAAACTAATAAAAAAAAAAAACAAAATTAAAATTAAAATAAAAAATAATAAACAAAAAAATTAAAACAAAAGAAAAAATAAAAATTAAAAATAAAAAAAATTATAAAAAAAAAAAAATGAATGAAAATAATAATAATAATAATAATAATTAAATTAATAAATAAAAAAAAAATTAATTAAAATTTAAATATATGGAAAATAAAAAATAATTAATATAATATAAAAATATAAATAATAAAATTAAAAAAATTTAAAAAAAAAAAAAAATAATATTTATAAAAAAAATTATTTAAAAAAAAAAATAAAAAAAAAAAAAAAAAATAAATTAAAAAAAAATGTGGAATAAATATTAAAAAAAAATGTAAAAAAAAAAAAAAATTAATAAAAAAATTAAATAAAATAAAAAAAATTAATTAATAAAATATTAAAAAATGTCCCCTTATATTCTTTCTGTCATTTCAATAAACAAAAATAGGCCTTAAGTGCTCAGCTGCAATAAGCATCTTAAGCATTGTTTTTTTTTTTATTGTGCTCATTTTAGTTGTTTCTAGTCATTTTAAAACATCCTTTGTGCTGTCTTTTAAACCTTGACCAAGTATGAATCAATATGAATGTGTGTATTTTTTTTGAAAGTAGCCATTTATTTTTAAGCCCATTGTTCACACTAATATTGTTGCCCTAAGCTCTCAACTATTGAAAGATAAGCTCATATGCCTCCATTGAACATCTGACTTATTGTTTGGTTTTAACTAAAAAGCTAAAGAGTGCTTATAGGATAAGCCAAAAAGGCCCTATTAAGCCACTGCATAACCTCCCCTGTCTGTGCACCAGGTTAAGCCCAATTTTTCTAAGCTTATTTATAAAAATAGCCCTTGAGGACCATAGTGATATTTAATGTTAGCTTATAGGTGTCCCTCTTAGTTTTACAGCTTTAAATTAATAGAATGCTTATTTAGTAGCTTAATATTAGCTTAAAAGTCCTCTTTTACTGTTTTTCTTGAACTTCAGTATAGCTTATTTAAATTTTAGCTTAAACTAGGCTTATTTTAAGACCTTACTTACATTAGGACCCCTTACCTAGATAATCTGTTACCCTGCTTGTAGCTTATTTTAACAGCTTAAAATCCCAAAAGAAAAGCTAAATAAGCTGTTAAGCTTATTTAGCCACTGCAGTTTCAAAAAGCCACATTTCTGGCTTATTTAGTGAGAATCAGCTTATACTCCTTTTAGGAAAAAATGCTCTTCCTAAAGCCCCAGAACAAAGTTTGCTCTTGGCTTGTTGATAATAACTAGTTTGGAACCCTTCTTGAAATCGGGGTTCCATTTCAGGGACCATTGTGTAATTATTCATTATCTAGTTAACACTGTTATCCCTGTGGTTAGTTGAGCCTGTACCCAGTTTAGTCCTTGTTGCTTTCCACTGTTAGTCCCTATTATAACAGCCAATAGACTTTTATGTTAATAATAATTAATTTAGGTTTAAATCTAATCAGTTTAATTCACTTTTATTTAAAACAGTAAAATTTTGGCAATATTTATATTTTTTAGATTTGTTAACTTTTTCTTTATGTTAATTTGATTATATTAGATTTTTTATAGTTATATTTTCTGACTTTTTTATATTTAATTAGTTTAATTATTTAATCTTAGAAAATTCAATAAAAATCCAAAAAAGAAAAAAAAATATATTTCTTTTTTTTACAAAATTTTCTTTTGTCATTTAGTATCTAAGAAAAATATAAAATTTAGTATAAACTTAATTTTTCTTAAATTTCAGTTTTAGACCCGTTTTTACCGGGTACGTTTTACCGTTTCTGTTTCGTTTAGCATTCAAACGACCCGTTTTTAGTTCTAGTTTCTTTATTTTATCAAGTTAAGTTATTTAGAATTTAATTTTGAGTTTTATTTAATTTACATTTAAATTTCTTATTTTTAATATTTAGGTTTCCCGATACCTTATTCCTTGTACCCCGTATTTAATTAGATTAATTTTAGGATTTCCCTATAACTAACATTGTTTCACCATAGTTTATGTTAAGATCCCTAATTCCTAAATTTGTTTCCCTTAGATTAAAGATAGATTTTATTTAATTAATTTTCTTGTAATTATTATCCAGTGTTCATAATCATATATTCTCCATCAGTCACATATCTCTTCAACCAGGAAAATTCTCATTGCAGCCTCGTTTTGGGACATACGACCCGGGAATATCCCCCCCGCCCCCCCCCCCCCCCCTCTTCCGGAATCTTTTTATCTTGATTCTCATGTAGACACTATCAGACGAATCAATTTTTGGCGCCGCTGCCGGGGAGGCATTTGCTACGATTTCTATCCGACTTTGATCTGAACTTGTCTTATTATTAATATATCATATTAAAAAAAAAAAAACACAAAAATATTTTTCTTTTCTTTTTATTAGTACATATCATATAAAAAAAAAAAAAAAAAAAAAAAAAAAAAAAAAAAAAAAAAAAAAATCAAAAATATAAAAAATTGTCCATAAAAATTAAAAATCACTAATTGGTAAAATACCAAAATATAATATTCTCCACTGAGGTATTATCACAATAAGTTCCGGTGAACTACTGAGTTCCCAATCGAACTAAAGATTTAAAACTTGCCTTCTGTGTCACTTACGATATACGGCTCACCTCATTCTGATTAACAAACTATAAAGTGGGTATAAGGAGGGTTGTTCCTAGGAACTACGACCCGAAAGGAGAAATAAGCTTCGCGCTATTCCTACTCCTCCGCTCACCTGTGCGTTTTTCATTCTGAGAGCTACCGTGAAGTAAGATTGATTATCAGGTTTAAGTTGTCTATCTGATTTTGTCCAATTGTGAAATATGTTGTTAATAAATTCGAAAAAACCAAAAATAATCTTCTTTTTCTTCGTATCAGTTAATTCTTTCCTTATCCCTCTATCTATTTAATTCTTATGACATCATTCGATTGTCGCCTTAAAGCGATTAAAGCATGTTCGGCTTGTGGAAATTTGCACACTTCAGCCTTTTGTTGTTCAAAAGAGAAACTCAAAAACAAGATTCTTGTTCCAATGCCCGAATCGTCTCAACAACACATTAAGATTGAAAGAATTTGTTTCGATTGTGGAGACCTGTTGCATGGTCTTAATTGTCTAGAATGTGACCTGACACGAAAGATATTGGAGAAAGCTTTTCAAAAGTTTCAAAATACTTCCAAGTCATCCAATGACAATTCCAACGTTGTTAATGCTCCTCGAGAGCCATTCGTTGTCAAACAGACCCCAAGTGTATCTCCTCACAAAAATCTCCCTACTATTCGACCAAAAGTGTGTGTTACGAGTGTGGTGTATTCGTTAGATGCATCTTTTGTCAACGATGCACTTGTACGTCTTGTGGGAAAGGTGCTCATATTGGTTATTATTGTCCATCGAAATATCCGATTATCCTCTAATCCGGTGATACCAGCCAAACAAAGTTCGTTAATGAGAAATTTGCCCCGATATGGGTCCTCTGTTAAATCCCACAGCTCGAAAAAAAGTGTTGCATTACAAAATTTTTTGGTCATTACCATAAATGTGGTGCTACGAATAATGACTGGGAGTTTGTTTTTATTGTAAGTTTCGGAGTGAACCACTATATGTTTTAACTCCGTACGCTGCAGTTCTAATAACACTGCTTGATTATTACTAAACCCTATCTCAACTCAACCCCTCGTACTCATATTCTGAGAGCTACCGTGAAGTAAGATCGATTATTTGGCTTAAGTTCTCTTATCTGATTTTGTCCAATTGTGAATTATGTTGTTAATAAATCCAAAAAAAACAAAAAAAATAATCTTCTTTTTCCTCTTAACCGTTTAATTCTTTTCTTGTCCCTCTTATTTGTTTAATTCTGATGGAGTCTTATCTCTGTTTTGAATGTGTAGGGTGTGGACAACCGACGGATAACTCTTATTGTTATTCGTGCACGTGCCAACAGTGCGGTTGTCGTCTCATTGATGGAGTTTGTCTTAGTTGTACTTATGGAAATGGAAATCAAATCGATTTTTCAACTCCGTACTCTTTTGATCAATCTCCAAGTTTCTCTCACCACCCCACACACTCTAAGCAAATCTTGTGTGAATTTTGCGGGAACGATACTCAATATTGTCACTGCTGTACACCTCAAAGCCAGTTTATCTATCCAGAGCCAGATTACAGCCTTGATTTCAATTCCCCGCAAGATTTGCATAATCTTCAACAGCAAAATCTTTGCTGTGAAAATTGTAGGGGTCCTCATGCGACTATTGAATGTCAACCGATGAGTCAAAACTCTCATTCTTTCGGTTTTGACCAACTTCAAACCCCGCAATTTTCCGTCAATCATCAACCTCCTCAACCAATGAGCATGGAAGCTTTGCAAGCCCAAGAGGACCTAATGAAATCGATTGAAAGCTTTCTCAAAAAGTTTAATCGTATCTCTTTTGGGAAAACGCCTAAGGTTCTATTGCAAGCTTGGGACAACTTTTTTGAAGTTAAGCACGCTCAATCCGAGGAAGTGCAAGAATTGCTTAGCAAACTTGTTCAAGATGTGAAAATCATAAGTGACGAGCTATCTGAGTACATCAATACTCCGGCTTGGAATCGCCCTCTCGTCTACTGTGATAATGATGATGACGAGGACTATACCATTGCAATCACACCCGAATCACCAACCAAAGAGCCCGTTAACTCTCTAAGTTTGGGGGACGAGCATCTTGACACTATTCCGGCAACGGAATCGGACGAATTCATAAAGTCTAGTGTCGAGAACCTTGTCCCAACCCCAATTGAGTTCGAGGATTTTTCCGACGATGAGTGTGATTTGCCTCCATATGATGATTCTTCAAAGAATCATGATTTTACTTTCTCCAACCCTCTCTTCGATATCGATGAAGATTTTACCTTAAGTGACGAGTCATTTTCCGAGGAGGACATTCCAAAAGAGAATTTTATCATTTTCTCTAATCCTCTCTTTGATCTTGATGAAGAAATTGCTTCGACTAAGGTAGATCGAATTAATGATGAGGTGCTGGAAGGCATCCATTCAATTCCACCGGGAATTGATTCTTTTGATGCTGAATCTGATCTTGTAGAATCCGTGCTAAATCGAGACATTTCGATTGATTCTTCTCCTAAGATCGATTCTCTTTCCAATGAGTTCGCCGGTGAACTCATCCTTCCTAAATCAATTCCACCAGAAATTGAGGAAGTTGAATTTGACCCGGAAGGTGATATTCTGTTTTTGGAAAGTTTGCTCTACGATAACTCTTCTCCTCGACCTCCGGAAGCTCTTCAAGCCAATTCTAATGCTATCGAATCTCTCCCTCCATCTCATATCCCCGTTGCGGATAATGATTCTCTTATGGAGGAGATTGACTTGTTTCTTGCTGATGACGGATCAATACCACCAGGTATTGAGAGTGATGATGTCGACTCCGTAGATGACGATACTTCTATTTCCCTTCCCGAGTTCGAATCGTTTTATGTTGATTATCCCAATTCGGGAAATTCAACCATTGATGTGGTGGAAGACATCCCCGTAGATGTGCCTAATGTTTTACCCACCCATCCCATCCTGGAGCAAGATTTCATACCCACTAGTGAATTTTTCGCTTATGTTGTATGGATCTTTCTCCCATTTCTTGCTTATCCGGTTATTCCGCCTTCTCTTCTCTCCTGTGGGGATGAAGACACCATATTTGATCCCGGCATTTCAAAAGTATCATTCTTCTAAGCCGGATGTATCTCATCGGAGTGGAACTTTCATAAAATTCAATACTTATCGTAGTCACTTGAATGAAAGTCCGATGATGATTTTAATTTCCACTTGTTTCCTCAAGGATCCATAAATCCTTGTGATGGGTCAAGCATCGCGACCCTAAACAAGCGCTTCGTGGGAGGCACCCCATGCTTATCCGTAGTTGTAATAAGTGTTGTTGTTGTGTAAGATAGCTTGTCTTTTCCATTACCCGTGTTTCCATGTTGTTGTTATTGTTTATTGTCCAGGATTGCCCGGATTGTGAAGACTCTCAGTTTTGTCATTCATCAAGAGTTTCACATCCTCAGCTTCATTTGGGAATCCGATATCCTAATCTTATCGACTAACGTTTTATCTTTTGGCATACCTCATAAATGGCCTTAGGATTAATGTAATACCCTTCAAAACATCGAGGACGATGTTTAGTTCTAGTTTGGGGGGGTATCTTCGATTTGATTGTTTCCTGCAGCATTGTTACCACGTAAACCCGTTTTTACCACCAAAATACCAAAAAAATGAAAAAATTGAAAATTTTTCAAAAATATAATAAGTGTTTTGTCACAGTTTTGCTTTTCTTTTGGGTAGAATAAGAATAATTTTTGACTTGATCGGGCGTGTTGAGCCCTAGCTAGTTCCTTTAGGCCAAGCTTTCACGAATTCTATCTATAGCTTTGAATTTAATAATGTGAATAACAGAGAAATGATAGAGTTAAATATAGTTTATTTTGCTCAGAAAAATTCTTCTAAAAACTTATACTAAGTACTTGTGGTTTGTTCTCTCCCGTGAATTTCTAATCCACCTAATCATACGTACTGCAATTTAATTCAACTAAGTTAACAATGTTTTAGAAAAAGCTTCCAATTTGTAACTAGTTTTTCAAAACGAGATTTTTAGTGATTTAAAAAGATAAATATGCCAACGAAGATGAATGAAAATGTGAATGAAAAATGCATGAATATTGAAAGTTTGCAATGAAGCATGCAGTTGATATATATGGAGCAAGTTAAATATGGTCGTGATATCCCCACTCCGCTAGCAAACGAGGTGGGGGTTCAAACAGACTCTTTTACTTCTAGAGAATCTGGTGTGTCCGTGATATCTCATATAGAAGAAAGGTCTAAGTGAGGGTTCAAACAGGAGACACCAATCTTAGGCCATATTAGGAATAAGGTGTTGAATGTTGATTTCCCACTCGCTACAACGGGGTGGGTTTTCATACTAAGAACAACCGGTCGTTGTTGTGATATCCCTACTCCTTAACCATGAGGTTAGGGGTTTCAAACTAAGCAACGCATTCCTAGCTTTAAGAACTTATATTATTGATGTTGAAAATGTTGCAAAAAGTTCTAAAGTTTAAATCTCGAAATCAAGTTACGAAGTCTTAATAAGTTGTTGCTTTGAGTCATGATTCATTTTGAATTATGACTATGAAAATAAGTTGACCTATGGTTAAATTAAAATGAGTACACACATTCAATCGTATATCCATGTTGGGAGTTGAAAATTCACAAGTCATAAGTATGAGGGCTTAACATATAAACTTATATCGACAATGATCTTGTTTAATTGCTTAGCTTGGAACTTGTGAAAAATCGAGGACGATGAATTTATCCGTAAGGACATCCGTAGATCACTCTACGGGCGCTTCTCATTCTATGATCCCAGTATTAATAAATAAAGAAAGTCAAACTTGTAAAAAAAAATGAGAAAATCCAAAAATATTAGTTGTAGTTAGTGTAAATTCAGAAAATGGTGAAAACGGGGCTTACATGTTTACTTCATAACATTGCGTGAGGACACACAATACCTTAGTTTGGGGGATTTGATAAGTGCTTAATTACACATATCTTTTACCTTCAAAAACGAGCTTAAATGACCAAAAACAGACAAAAACTGCCAAATATATGTTTGTTTTGCATTTGTATTGTGCAGGAAGTGGATATCAACAAAAAGACAGAAAATAGAGCCAAAATGACAAAACTGAGCATGGAATGGAAAAGACTGTGCAAAATCAAGGCCAAAGTCCAAAAATGCCAAAGTCAGAGTCAATACTGAAGAATCAGCAGTCAAACCGGAGCCGGAACTGAAGAATACTATTGGATGCAATCTTAACCCATCTGATGGGCCGGGAAAGCCCAATAGTATAATTATGAAGACTGTGAAGACCAAATGGGCCCTCAATCAATTACAACAGCCCATTTGTGTGCAATTGACAAAGACTATGAAGACTTTGAAGGCCCAATCCTAGCCCAGTTACAGCCAATCTCAGCCATTGTACACACAAAACCCACTTCATAACCTTATTGGGCCCAAACCCAAACCCAAACCCAAACCCAAACCCAGTGGGCCCAATAGCCCAACACAAGCCCAATAGCCCAACACAAGCCCAATAGCCCAACAAAAGCCCACAATTCTTTTTATAAAACTTTAGGGGCTAAATTGCCAATTTTAAAAGTTGTTTTATAATAAAATAATGGTAAAAAGAATCCAGGGACCAAAACTGCCAAATGGCTATTTTTATACCCTTTTTAAACACAAATGGGCAGTTTGCAAAATATTAGGAAAACCTTTTTTATTCTTTTCTATAAAAACCAGAAGGGCTGTTTTTGCAATTTACCAAAACTCTTTTAACTCCCTTTTGTTATAAAACGACAAGGACCATTTGTGTCAATAACCAAAGATCTTTTATAACTAGTTTTAGGGCTTAAGTAGAATGAAAAGAGAACCAAAGATGGGGGGGGCACTCTTGCCTCTTCCCCATTCTTTCCATTTAAACCTGCAACAACAGGGTACTCGATACCCTTTACCGCCAAAACCCATACCACCTCTCCCACATTTTTCTAGGCCAACCACCTATCCCTAAGTACCACTTCCCAGACTCACTCTAACCATTTCCCGCACATCACCCATTACCCTATAAATTTTTCCAGTGGCAACAAACACAAAATCCAACAAACCCCATGAATGGGAGATGATTGTAACAAGAATAATGGACAGGCTAAGGATTGCTGGAGAGACCTTGCACACTCACAACAACATCATCCCAAGTCCAGAATGCATTTTGGACACTATAAAAGAAAGAAAGAGCAACCGAAAAAAAGGACCGACCTTTTTTATATACGTTTTAGTGTAATTTTACTTTTAAAAGTCTTTTATCAAGCATTTTAGTGTAATCCAGTCATTTTGAAAAAGCTAATCTTGTGTAATGTCATTTCATTTTAATAAAAGTTAAGAATTTTCTTGTTATTTAATGTGCCGAAATTAAAAGGTTTAATGTTTAGTTGATTATATCTGTTTAAGTTGTTTTAAAAAGTGTTAAAAGTGATCAAACTTCACTTATTATATTTTATCTCAGCTTTCATTTCACTAAAAAAGGATAAAAACCCGAATTCATACTTTAAAGGGGTGTTTGGCACTACCCTTAAAACGGGTCATATGGAGTATGGTTGTGGGTCAAGTTCACTCAGCCAATCTTGGCTGAGTGTGTGTGCTCATTAGGTCCATTTTAACTATAATTTTTAGGTAAACAAAATAAGTTTTTAAAAGGATCCTTGCTTTTCTTCAAAAGTTTTATAAGCCAAAAAAGTGAGCTAAATCACTTAGCGTGGTAGACAGCTTAAGCACAATACCTTGTTTTGTGCTTATTTGAGTGTTACTAGCTCTTTTCAAAACCCCTGTTCTGTCCTTTAAATTGACCCAAAAATAACCAAGTCTTTAATATGCAATTTTTCTTTCTTGAAAACCTTAACTCACGTCAAAATTCCAGTAGGAATAAGTCCTCATTTAATAACTCAAATTGGAACTAAGTTAATTATATTCCATTTAAAACTGATTGCGCTTGGATTTTGGTCTAAAAAGCCCTTTAGAAGCTTATTGCATAAGCTTAAAAAGGACCCCTTGTCCACTGTTGGATCTCCCCTGGTGCTGAGCATCCAATCTCAACCCCTTTTTCCAGCTTATTTATCCACTAGACCCTAGTATCTTTTAGCTTTTATATGTAGCTTATTACTAGCCCTTTAAGCCCCCAAAATAGTGTAGCTTAATTATGCCTTTAGCATAGCTTATTTTAGCAGCAAAGTAGAGGTTTTTCTGCTTTTCTTTAATCAAGTCACATAGCTTATTTCTGTTCTAGCTTATTTTAAGGCTTATTCTTGTTAATCTTAGTTCACTTAGGTAGATTAACCCTTAATTTTATAGAATTACCAAATTTCAGCTTATTTTGAGCTCTTAAGCTCAAAGAAAAAGCTAATAAGCTCTTTGAGCTTTTAAGCTTCTGTCAGTCAAAAAGCTCACTTTTCTAGCTTATTAAGTTAGATTCAGCATAAGTGCTTTTACAAAAAAAGACTCCCCTTGAGCCCCTTAACAACTGTGCTTTAATAGCTTTTTGATAATAAGCACTTTGGACTAGCATTGCACATCGGGGTCCAACTCAGGGACCATTAGTGTAAATTTCTCTTTTATGGTTAACAGAGTTAATGCCCCTTGTTAGTTTGTTGTTTCCCCGTTAGTCCTTATGTCCTTTCACTGTTAGTCCCTATAATTAACTACAGTTAGTTTTATTTAATTTAAATAATTAAATTAGGTTTAATTTTAATATTTACATTACTTTTAATTTATTCCAGTAAAATTTTGGGGGCATTTTTATATTTTAGAATTGTTACTTTTCTTTAATGTAATTTTATTTTTTCAGAAATTTTTATAACTTTTATTTTTTGTCTTTTTCTATTTTTCTTTGTTTTAATTAGTTATTAATCTTATATAAATTCAGAAAAAATCAGAAAATTAATAAAAAAATATTTTTTTTCTCTTTTTATAAAAATTTCTTTTGTCATTCAAGTGTTCCTAGAAAAATATAAAATTTTAGGTAGGCTTTATTTTTCAATAAAAATTCAGTCTTAGACCCGTTTTAACGAGTGCGTTTTACGTTTCTTTTCGTTTTTACATTCAAACGACCATCTCGTTTTAGTTTCAATTTTTTTTATTTTTCAAATTAAGTTAATTAGAATTTAATTTTTAAATTTTTAATTTAATTTAGCATTTATTTTCCCTTAATTTATAGTATTTAGGTTTCCCCGATACCTGATTCTGTTCCCGTATTTTTAGAATAGATATTAATTTTAGGATTTTCCCTATTAACTAAATTTCGTTCCCGTAGTTTTTTTATTAAGATCCCCATTTCCTATATCTGTTTTCCCGTAGATTAAATTTAGTTTTAGTTAAATTAATTTTTAGCTGTAATTATATTAGTGTTTCCATATAATCTAAATAGTTCTCCATCATTCAATTTCTCATCAAACCAGATACCTTCAATAGCAAGCCTCGTTGGGACATAAGACCCGGGGAATATCTCTTCCGGAATCTTTTTTTATCATTGATTCTATCATTGTTTGTATTTTATCCTTTTGTGGAATTTGACCCTTTTGCCATTGGTCAAGGGCATTCGGTTTAGGATCTAATCAGGTTTGCTATATAAGTGTATACCTAACCCACGGAATTCAAAGACATCACGTCTGTTAACAACACCAGGTAGTAAATAACAGAATTTATTTATATAAAATAAGTATAATAGTTAAGTATCTTACATACTATTTGGAGATGTAGTGGCAACAGAGGACTTTGATGAGAGAAAGTAGTTTAAGTTAAGGTTTCACCTTGTTCTCTATAACCGTGGCTCTTGATACCAACGAAATCTATAAAACCCCTATTTTTGACCAAATAGCAATGGAAGTAATCTGGGTATTATTTCAATAGAACAACAGTCATAAACATAGAAAAACAACTCGAAAGAGACGTTTTTAAAAGAAAAGTTATCATTCATTATTAGCCTTGCAGAGTGTAAGTATTCCGGCGGCGCCGCAGAGGTCCCAAAATCTAACATGAAAACAAAAGTTTTGAATGATACCATTTTAGCCATCTTCAGAGTAAATGCAACTCCGTGCCATAAATGTTCAGTTACACTGAGATAAATATGCTAAAAAGGTCCAACAAAATGGTTGAGTGAAATATCATAGGTTTATAATAAATAGTGTGAATACAAGTCATCATAAGAGTGGTTACGTTGTTTACACCCTCATGAAGGTGAAAATGCAATGAGTACAATTATTATGAAAATAGTATTATTGGCGTCTAAGCTCATACACTAAAACTGACTAGGTGTTATAAATATAAGATATATTAAAGATAATGCCCTGTGTAGGTGAATTTACCATACCTACCGCTAACACAAACGGATTCATCAAACCCCAATGTCCTATTCATAATACTTCACGTTTACTCATAAAGTGATTAATGGACCATGATGGTGGGGCTTTTGGCATAAAGAGACTTTAAACAAACAGATGTAATAATATTCAGGATATCATAATTTAGAAACACTGTAATTCATGGGTTTATAGTAATGTTATCCCCCTCACGGGTTTATAAAATTGAATATTTAAAAGTGAGGCTATGAACTCACCTTAATAGTATAGGGAAATCTGATTGATGGCAAAAGTATATCAAGTGAAAGTAACGGCTTCGTCACGCAACCTGGGGTGATATGTCAAGTCTTAGTGTGATAGTTTATGTTTCAAAACTTCATAAAGTTTAACGATATATCTTTGATTTATTAAATTATGAAATATTGTATCTGCTGTTCGGGCTATCATAATCCCAGAGGCCATGTAGTAAATCGATTGAAGGAGCCCGGGCACTTTAAATCGTAAAACGCCAACAAACTCCGACAAAATGAATACTCAAATGATACCCTAACATAAGAAAATTCCCTAGTAACGTGATACGATAAGATTTTTAAGTTTCTTCGAAATAATGCGTCGATTTATGATTAATAACGATAAATGTGTCGGGTTTTAATAAAATATAGTTTTATAATACTAATATATATATTTTTATAATTTATATAAAAATATAATAATTTATATTTTTAAGTTTCCAAAATTGGCAATATATACCCTTGGTTTATAAACTTTTACAACTTTAGTCCTTTATATATAAAATATATATAATTTAAACCTTTAACTTTGAAACTTGGCAAAATAGGTCTTTATAGTTATAACTTTAGAATAATGACATTTTCAGCCCCTTTAGTTATAAATTTCAAAAAGTTACGATATATACCCCTATGCATGGAAATATTTGCAAAACAAGTCCAAAAAGCCATGCAAATTTATTTTAAGGGTCCAAATGATATTTGCAGGTTATAGCTTATTAAAATAAGCTAAAATAAGATGTTCTAACGTAAAAAAAGTTTAGAAAAAGGATTCGTAGCTAAAAATTAGACGGAGTCGTTTTTAGGGTTTTAACCAAAAACACATGGGTTTGGGGATTCAAAGCTTCAAACAAGAGTTCATATATGATCTTAAGAGTATTATGAACATTCAAATATAGAATATAAGCTTATGGAACAATATCTTAGGCTTACTTGAGCTAAAATGGGTCGAAATGAGGTTTTCGGGTTCGTAACCCTAGTAACGGACACTTCAAGCTTTCATTATTCTTGCTTCTTGGCTTCTATTCTGAGCTTATGGACTTCTCTTGACTTTCCTTGATCTGATTTAGAACTCCATTTGAGAGTGTATGAGTTTTTGAGGTGTGGTTTGAAAGGTTATGCATGTTTCGGCTTATATAGTGTTCAAATGGCCTTGGTGCCCAAGTTTAGAGTCTTGCTTAGTGTCCTAGCTATCTTAGCTGAATCATGGAAGCTAGCATGATGAGTATTGAAGGCTAGAAGAGTAGCTAAGCAAGGTGGAAGGTTTTGGAGGTGTATGTGGGTTCGGTTGTAAAGGGGGTGACAAAGAGGTGATGTAGCAACTTAGAGGCCAAGTATTTTAGCAAGGAGGTGATGGAGGTGGTTGCTAGGATGCTTGGTGATGTCATGGTGAGGTCATGGAGGTGCTAGGATGGGTGCTTAGGTTTAAAATAGGTCAAAATGGAAAAAAATGGGTCACGGGTAGGTTTAGGGCTAGATTTAAGGTTTTGGACTTTTATATTGAGTTAGGTTAGTTTAGGATAGATTAAGGTTTAGATTAGTGTTAGGATGAGATTATGGCTTAGGATATATGGTTTTAGAGGGCTTAGTTTTAGGTTATAGTGTTTAGTTTTGATTGAAAGTGAAATTAGGTTTAGGGTTTTTGTTTTTATATGGTTTAGAGTTTTAGATAAGGGTTTAGGATGAATAAGGTTTAGGTTTAAGGTTTAAAAGTCAGCATTAAGGCTGTACCTTTACTAAATGGTGGTAAGAACCAAAGTAATTTAGGAGTTAAAATACCTAGTTGTCTTTCTTTGTATTATTGACTTGTACATATGAGCTTTAGAAACATTGTAACTTGATTCAGGAGGGAAAAAGATATTCAAATATTTGTGTATTGAACTTGTACACATGCTTTAAAGGCTTGTACATTCATTTAATTTGTATAACATTATATAATAATTAGGGTTTTTGAAATGTAAAACGTTAACGTTTAATGCTTGTTTAGAAGAAAGTTTGAAAATTACATTAATGGATAATGTAACATAGTAAAATATATTTAATAAAAATTATAGACTTGACATATTAGGATGTTTACATGATGTAAACATAGATAGAGATGGCATTGGTAGAGGTTGCGTGAGCTCGTTTACTTTAGAGATGCAAGTTACATTGCATAATGAGATAAAGAAAAAAATTCCCTTTAGAAAGGTGGTATATATATAATAGATGGATATTACAGTGCATCTAATTTAATAGATGTATATTTACATTGATGAAAATTGTGGGTTGTTATATGGTTGGACCTAAGTAGAATAGGGTCAGAGTTATAGAAAAAGAGGGGACAGGAAAATTTCGTAGTTTCTTGATGGCGGTCCCTTATATCAGTGGCGGTCCCATATATATTAGGGAGCCGCCCTATATTTAAAGGGACTATTTTTTGGAGATTCGCGAAATTTTCTAGAAGTTTTAATTTTTAGAGTGGTTAATAAGAATTAGAAGGGCGATTATGGCATTTCCATTACTTCAAGAATCACATAATACATCTAAAGGAGAGAATAAGTCATGTAATGTCCTCAAGATGAAGCATATAAATGACTAAAATGTCTACTAAATGTCGCATAGCAACCATTAAATTATAATGTAGACATATTATACACGTACTTGATTATCCATGATATAGTTTAAGATAGTATTACATAGTAATAATAATAGTACGTATCCCTAGCAATAATTCTAGAGGAATATTTCAACCATCATTTGAGTCAACACTTGAAGCTTCTTTAGAGGATATGTAGTTAATTAATTTAAGATGAGTAGGATGAACCTAAGGTTTCATGGATGGCCAATATGATTTGTATTTCGATTTTCGTAGATGAGGATTAATTTTGATGATGTGATCATATAGACGATTTAGAATAATTCCATATGGCATTGGAGAATTTGGTTGATTTTCAATATTTTCAACTCGTTTAGTTAGAAAGTAGGCAAAGTTGAAGGGAGTACTTGTTAGAATGCAATACATCATGTGACATGATGATACAGGAAGAAATGGTGAGTCATTTTGAGTGCCAAAGGCATTATCTTTAATGATTTCATTCCAAGATCTCATATCATGACGAAGTTCTTCCGTGAGGATTATGTTTGGAAAAATTATTTGTCCGGTTGTTGTGATTGATTGGATAATTTCCTTTGGTGTTAGAATGTGTGTTTGATATGGTGTGTTTGACTCTTGATTAGTTTTCAAAGAGTCGAGAGAGGGTTCTTCAGAGTAAGAACATTCTCCTTCACATGGAATGGAGAGAATTGAGGCAAATAACTCGAGTGAGAACTTAAATGTCCTTTTCAATGCCCAAAATGTTAAGAAGATGTTTAGATTGTCATCTTTGGTGATTTCCATTGAAGAATAAAATTCAAGTAGAAATCTTGGACAAATTTCTTCATGGAGTTCATATATTTTCGAAAGTTTGATAATTTGAAAAAGTGTTTGAATATTATCGTATTTATTGGATTCAGGAGATATAGGGCGACCTTCATGGATTGACCTACATTCTAGGTTTCGAATGATGGGTTTTAAGATATTAGGAATATAGTTTTCGTTTGAGATTGTTGGAACGTATGATTTTGTGTATCGTAATTCATCTTCCAAGGTCATTTCACCTAAAATTGGAAAAGATAATTGTAGTGAGATTCCTTCATTTAACGAGATGCCTAGTGTGTGCCTATATGCAACAAATGTGGAGTAACGATTAACTCGACCTAGAAATAAAATCCTAAGAGTTAACCCAAACGCTCCTTAATTTGATTTTTCTCATCCAAACAAGTCAAAAAATACATATGAGTTATGTATCTCGAAATTTGTTCATGAGATCATTATGCATGTGTTTGAAAACGTTTTTGGGTTGGATTAACAATGCATAACAACAATTTTATTATGTTCCTAACGTGAGTGATTTGAAAATAAAATTGGGGTTTTGGTTCGAAATCAATTTTTCAACAAATTCACTAATGTATGCAAATCCTATATCTACGGGAAGCATATTAGTTATACATTGTATCCTAGTTGTCTTAATTGTACAAAATTGAAAGAAAACACGAAAATCCCCAATTTCAATTTTTGGTGTTCATCATGAACCCTAGACTCAAATTGAAAGAAAATAGATGAAATGACTTACAATTGATGATCTTTGTGATATTAGGATTGATTATTAGTGTTGATTTGATCTTCAATTGATGTTTAGATGGTTGATTTTGAGTTTTGGTGGGTTTTGAGTCGTGTTTCGGTCATGTGCAGCAGGTAAGGGGGTGTTTGTTTTTCTATTTTGAAATTTTTTGTTTAAGTGTCCCATTTTGTAACTTGCTGGTGCGGTCCATTTTATCGTGGTCTCCACACACACACACACACTAGGGGAGGGGGGGCGCCTATATGGGGTGCCGCCCTCAGTCAATGCGGTATTTTGAACTTGGTTTTTGACAAAATTTACGAAGAGAGTGGACATTTATTTTTGCCTTTCGTGAACTACATATGCTTAAAAGTACTTCGGGATGAAGTATTTAAGTTGTCACGACAACGGAATGGAACACGGACGAGAACTGAGACAGAAGAAAGAGCAGCAGACTAAGAGGATTTTTATGGAAGTGTTTCATCATTCCTAAACCAAGAACGTAGATCGTTAAACCATCACTTACGGGGTTTTGAAAATGTCGGCGATGTGTCGACGAACGATCACATTTTCGATTGAGATATGTCCCTTTACTGGACATTATTCACGAAGAAAGTGGTGACGTATTTCAATGTGTTTGGTACGAGAATGTTGCATCGGGTTTTTGGCTAAGGTCAATCGCGCCTTTGTTGTCGCACATGATCGGAACGTCGTCGAGTCGTACGTCGTAGTCGATGAGAGCTTGTTTCATCCATAGTGCTTGTTGACATGCCTTTCCGGCGCTTACGTATTCGGCTTCGGTAGTGGATATAGCAAGAGTGGTTTGTTTCTTCGAGAACCAAGATGTCAAACAACATCCCACGAACGTACAAATACCGCTAGTGCTCTTTCGGTCCACATAATCTCCCGCATGACTGAGTCGGCATATACTATACGGTTTTCTATGCCGTCCCCCTTAGGATGTACCGATAATCCAAAGTGCGTAGTGCCTTTAAAGTATCAGGAAAATTACGCTTAACCGCTTCAAGATGAGAGGTTTTTGGAGCCTCTTGGAAGCGGGCACAAAGGCAAACACTAAACATGATATCGGGCCTACTTGCCGTTAGGTATAATAAACTACCTATCATGCCTCGATACTTGGTACTATCTACCGACTCACACTCTTCGTCTTTCGTGAGTTTAGTATCGGAGGACATGGGGGTTTTCATTGGTTTAGAATCTTCTAGACCAAATTTCTTAAGCATTTCTTTAATATACTAATTGATTAATAGAAAATACCATCATCCATTTGTTTTATTTTAATCCAAGGAAGAAGTTAAGTTACCCATCATGCTCATCTCGAACTTCGTCATGCATTGAATTTGGCAAATTCATCCACACATGTCCTTGACAATTCGAACCGAAAAGAATGTCAGTCGACATATATTTGAACAATGAAGAGATTTGAACTTTTATTCTTATAAAAAGAGTGTTATCTAACCCATTCCCATTATTATATTCAAGTTTAATAAAGGGGGGGGAGGGGGGGGGGGTGGGGGGGGGGGGGGGGGGGGGGGGGGGGGGGGGGGGTGGGGGTGGGGGGGGGGGGGGGGGGGGGGAGTCAATGCTTTTTAATCTTAACATACCAATCTTTGGGTGCTTATTTAAGACCATATAAAGCTTTCTATAATTAATAAAACAAAAACTGGTTTTCAAAATCAATGAATCCTGAAGGTTGTGGCCACGATACCTCCTCATTGATAGAAAACCATTCTGAAATGTGCACTTTTACATCCATTTGGAATGGTTTAAAATCTAAGGCACAAGCATAAAAAAAAAAAAGCCTAATAATATTCTAATGGACTCAAGTCCCCTAGCAACCGGGCTAAGTTTCTACATAATCGATGCCCTCGTTGTTGGTTGTGAGCCTGGAGCACTAAGCTAGCCTAATTCGAGAAACAAAGCCGTTTCTCGTCTAACATATTCTAAATACCCATCTTAGTTCCTATGATTGTCATAATTCCTTGTTGAAGAACTAACTCCCAAACGTCGTTAGAAAACGAATTGCGCGATTAATTCTCTTGCATGGCGACTATCCAACTTTTCATCTCCTAATGCTTCATATCCACATTCATAAGGTTTTATAGTTGATATAAAACACAAAGAAAGTTTACTTTTTTTTGGGCATGTGATCTAAGGGTTCTTTGGTTAAGGTTTCCTATGACATTTTCTAATGGGTGGTTCCTAGATTCCTTAATGTTGATTATTTCATCAACCTCTAAAGTTTCATCCACAATGTCGTTTTCTTGGTTTTTCCTTTCGGTGACCTTAATTGCTTCTCTTCATCAAGTCCATCATCCACCAAAGGGTTAATGTCCTTAGAGGGTGGAGAGTTTTCATCGAATGTTACTTCAGATGATACCTTTTCGACTTTCAAGTTATGTTTGATAGGATGATATGAGCTTTACTATTTTGAGAATAACCTAAAAAGACACATTCGTATGACTTTGGGTCAAACTTGGTAAGGTAGTCTTTTGTGTTCAAAATGAAGCATTTGCTTCCAAACACTCTAAAATAATCTAGTGCGGTTTTCTACCTCTACAGAGTTACATAAAAGGTGTTTTTCCTAAAGGTGCTCTAAATGAGAATTCAGTTGAGAATGATTTGAAGTATCTACTGCGTTACACCAAAACTTTTATGGTAATGATTGCTCATTCAACATAGTCCTACTCATTTCTTGAAGTGTCCTATTTTTCCTTTCGACCACGCCATTTGATTGAGGAGTGCGTGGATTCGAGAAGTTATGTGTAATACCGTTGGTATTGCAAAACTCTCCAAATTGCACCTCATTATCAAATTCTCTACTGTTGTCGGTTCTAATTTACACTATTGAATAACCTAATTGGTTTTGGATTTTCTTACTAAATATTTCGAATTGATCGAAAAGCTCGGTTTAAATGCTTAAGAAACTAGTCCAAGTGAAACCTATAGTATCATCTACCATGACTAGGGTGTAACAATTTCCTCCGTAACTCCGTACGGCAGATGGACCGAAGACATCTATATGGAGAAGTTCTAAGCATCTAGTCGTTAAGACTATATTCTTAGCTTTGTGACTAGCGTGAGCTTGTTTTCCAATTTTGCAAGCATCACAAAAATGTTGATCAAACTTAAGCTTATGTAAGTTTCTAACTAATTCCTTAGAGGCCAACGATTGAATGTGACCATAATTGCGTGTCTAATACTCCTATGCCACAAGGTGGAATTTTCACTCAATCGTTTTTTAGACAAATTGATCCATTTGGCTATTTCCCTAAGTTCATCACATATAAGCTTCTCCTAATTACCCATCTACCTATGACTTTACCGTCCTTAGTGATTTCACTATCATGTTCAGAAAAAGTTACTCTACACTTATTGTCACATATTTGTCCTATACTGTAGCAATATTAACTCATAAGTTAACACTGTGTTCAACATATCTATTTTTGAGAGAGTCATTATAAATCTACTTGCCAAAGAATGTTAACCACGAAGATTACTACCAAAAATGACATTACCTTTCCATTAATAACCTTAGTACGAGTGAGTAGAGTTTTCGGTACCCCGTCATATGCTTAGAGCATCCTCTATTCCTTGACCATTCGTTGGCACTAAAGTCACTCCAAGGCATATCTACTTATATAACTCAATAACTCAAACATTTGGTCCCCAATATCTCATGGTCCAAAGTTGTTAGTTCCAAACATCCATTGCATTTGATGCAAATTAGGTTGGGAGTAAGAATGGAAGACAAATTTCCCACTCATTAACTTTGACGTGGAAAGTTGTTCCAACTTACGGAAAGCCATAGGTTGGTTTTGTCGACCAACGTGTCTTTTTGGTTGCGGTGTTTTAGGACGAGAATAATTATTATTGACTTCTTCTAGAGGTGAAGTTTTTGATCTAAAGTTGGTTAGAGATCCAACTCCGGGTATTGAATATGGCTTATAAATTGTTTTACTTTCATTGTTAATAACAATAGCAACGAACTTTGCCTTGTTTTACAATTATGTTTTGGTCTAGACCCAAAATGAGAATTTTTAAAGACACAGTTTTCTTAGATCCGGCTTTGCTGGTGGCATCCATATGTGTATTTTGGGGGCCCGCCTGTACATTAAGGGGTTATTTGAATATAATAATAGTATATATATATAAAATATATATTCTAAAATAATACCAAATAGTTATAATATAGAGAGTTTCCCGTTTAATATAAAATTGCTTGAGGACAAACAATAGTTATTTCCCGAGTGTCGTATCCCGACGAGAAGTGAATTTGAATTTCACAAAAGTATTTTGTTGATGCTGAATATCAAGTATTTTTGGTTTTGATTTCTAATCCTAAAAACGCAAAGGAAAGCAAATTAAAGCAAACAATCAAATAAGGCAACTAAGGAATTAAGCTAAAAATGATAACGGGAATTAAAAACGCGACTAATTACCTAAATTATTAAAATTTAACCCTAATTCTATTTTTTTATTTTTTATAAATCCTAAATGACTAAAAATAATTTTAGAAAAAAGAATTATATTTTTTTGACTTTTATTTTATTTATTATGAATTAAAAACAGTTTTAATCTAAATTAAATATTAAAAATAGTAAACTAATTATTAAAATTCTAGAAAAATTATGGAAAGTACTATGAACTAATCTAAACTTAGAAAAAATAAAACGGGAAAATAAGCTTAAACAAATAAGCAGTTATAAAGCAAATAAGCAAATACGCTTAAAACCTGAAAACGTCTATAAGAATTAAATAACACAAAGAAAGAAATGAAAAAGACCCCAGGGCAGTTGTTAAGTGTTGTGTGTGTGAGGTGTGGAGTGTGAAAGGGAGAGGTCGCAGGTTCGACCCCTATGACCTTTCTTTTTTTAAAAACATTTTTTTGAATTTTTTTTCTTTTTGAAAAAGCTTCTAACCACTAAAATAAGCACTTTTTAACAAAATGACTTTTTGTTGAAAACCACTAATAAGCTAGGAAAAGCTAATTGAAAAAGTGACAGAAATGACTTTTAAGCCTTTTTTTAACTCTAAACTAAAATTGACTAGACTCTAGGACTCAATAAGCAAATAGAAAACTGAATAAGCTAAAGAAGACCCTAACCTAGACTTAATAAGCTCTAAGGAGTAAAATAAGCAAAAACAATAAGCTGAAAGCAACTACAAGGGCTAAAACTGAGGGCTCAAAAAGAGATTAAAATGGACTATTACCACTATTTCTAGCTAAGATTTAGATCAGATAAGCACTTAGAATGAGCTAAAAAGAACAACATATTTATGCTAAGACTCAAATGACTCAAATAAGCTAAATTTAAGCAAATTAGCTAACGAAATAAGCAAGAAAAAGATACATGAAAAAAGATAACTAACATCTAAATATTTTTAGCTTTTTAGATTTATATGAAACTTGCAGCTTAAAAATAAGATGCTCAACACTAGACAATTTCCACCGTTAAACACCCTTCACACCACGAGCATCGTGAAAACCAAGACATGTTGAAGAATTATCGGATAAGAAGGTTAATAGAATAAGAATTAATCGAATAAGAGGATAGAGAAGAATATTTATAGATTTTTCAAATAAACAATAAAATAAAAATGGAAAAATATTTTGGTAACCGAAAACAAAAAGAAGTGCACGGTAGCTCTTTAAAAAATCGCATAAAGAAGCGGAGAGCGGGTAAGCGCAAGCGTTTTAAAAAAAACTTCTCTCTTTCGAGGTCGAAGTCCGTAGATCGACCATCTTATACCGTCTCTTATAGTTTGTTAACCTAAATATGAGCCGAAACACATTAACAAACGGATTATTTTTTTAATATTAAAAGAAAAATAAGAATATAAATGTAAAATATTTTTGTAATTTTATATAAAATAAAACGAAAACTTCCACGGGGAAAGGATCTTCAAGGCTCGAATACAAACAATCCCGTAAAAATCGCTACACCTCTCTCCGGCAGCGGCGCCATTTTAATATTCGTTGTTATACACCCCTCTTAATATATATATATATATATATATATATATATATATATATATATATATATATAGTATATATAAATAATTATATATATATAATTTTTAGAAAAAAAGGAATAATTTTTTTTACTTTTATTTTATTTATTATGAATTAAAAACAGTTTTAATCTAAATTAAATATTAAAAATAGTAAACTAATTATTAAAATTCTGAAAAATTTATGAAAAGTACTATGAACTAATCTAAACTTAGAAAAATTAAAACGAGAAAATAAGCTGAAACAAAAAAAAAAAAAATAAAGCAGTTATAAAGCAAATAAGCAGTTATAAAGCAAATAAGCAAATAACCTTAAAACCTGCAAACATCTATAAGAATTAAATAACACAAAGAAAGAAATGAAAAAGACCCCAGGGCAATTGGTTAAGTGTTGTGCGTGTGAGGTGTGGTGTGTGAAAGGGAGAGGTCACAAGTTCGACCCCTGTGACTTTTCTTTTTAATTTTTTTTTTTTTAATTTTTCTTTTTGAAAAAGCTTCTAACCACTAAAATAAGCACTTTTTAACAAAATGACTTTTTGTTGAAAACCACTAATAAGCTAGGAAAAGCTAATTGAAAAAGTGACAGAAATGACTTTTAAGCCTTTTTTTAACTCTAAACTAAAATTGACTAGACTCTAGGACTCAATAAGCAAATAGAAAACTGAATAAGCTAAAGAAGACCCTAACCTAGACTTAATAAGCTCTAAGGAGTAAAATAAGCAAAAACAATAAGCTGAAAGCAACTACAA
Organism: Tanacetum coccineum; assembly: GCA_026074375.1. Taxonomy (NCBI): domain Eukaryota; kingdom Viridiplantae; phylum Streptophyta; class Magnoliopsida; order Asterales; family Asteraceae; genus Tanacetum; species Tanacetum coccineum. The sequence continues at coordinate 3,501 of BQNB010015800.1, read as the reverse complement.
GGGCTAAAACTGAGGGCTCAAAAAGAGATTAAAATGGACTATTACCACTATTTCTAGCTAAGATTTAGATCAGATAAGCACTTAGAATGAGCTAGAAAGAACAACAGATATATGCTAAGACTCAAATGACTCAGATAAGCTGAATTTAAGCAAATTAGCTAATGAAATAAGAAAGAAAAAGAGACATGAAAAAGATAGACTACACTAACATATTTTTAGCTTTTTAGATTTATATGAAACTTGCAGCTTAAAAATAAGATGCTCAACACTAGACAATTTCCACCGTTAAACGGACATTCACACCACGAGCATCGTGAAAACCAAGACATGTTGAAGAATTATCGGATAAGAAGGTTAATAGAATAAGAATTAATCGAATAAGAGGATAGAGAAGAATATTTATAGATTTTTCAAATAATACATAAAAATAAGAAAGAAAAATATTTTTGGTAACCGAAAGTCAAAAGTGCACGGTAGCTCTTTAAAAAACGCACAAAGAAGCGGAGGAGCGGGTAAGCGCGAAGCGTTTTAAAAACCTTCTCCTTTCGGGTCGAAGTCCGTAGGATCGACCCTCCTTATACCTCTCTTATAGTTTGTTAACTAAAGATGAGCCGAAACGACAATTAACAAACGGTTATTTTTAATATTAAAATAAAAGAAAATAAGAATAGAAGTGTAAAATATTTTTGTATTTTTATATAAAATAAAACGAAAACTTTCACGGGGAAAGGATCTTCAAGGCTCGAATACAAACAATCCCGCAAAAATCGCTACACCTCTCCCCGGCAACGGCGCCATTTTGATGTTCGTCTATAACACGTATCAAACAAATAACCCTCAAATGTATAATATATATAATACATATACGTATACGTAAGCTAGGTATCATACAAATTATTCTTAAGAAAGAATAATAAGCAATCAACACGGGTATCGTTCTCCTCGGTGAGAGATGAATGGAAATTCACGTTTTTGTCGGGAATCGAGCTTGATTATCATAAAAGATTTGGAAAATTCTGAAAAATTTATGAAAAGTACTATGAACTAATCTAAACTTAGAAAAAATAAAACGAGAAAATAAGCTGAAACAAATAAGCAGTTATAAATCAAATAAGCAGTTATAAAGCAAATAAGCAAATAAGCTTAAAACCTGAAAACGTCTATAAGAATTAAATAACACAAAGAAAGAAGTGAAAAAGACCCCAGGGCAGTTGGTTAAGTGTTGTGTGTGTGAGGTGTGGAGTGTGAAAAGGAGAGGTCACAGGTTCGACCCTTGTGACCTTTCTTTTTTTTTAACATTTTTTTTAATTTTTCTTTTTGAAAAAGCTTCTAACCACTAAAATAAGCACTTTTAACAAAATGACTTTTTGCTGAAAACCACTAATAAGCTAGGAAAAGTTAATTGAAAAAGTGACAGAAATGGCTTTTAAGCCTTTTTTTTTAACTCTAAACTAAAATTGACTAGACTCTAGGACTCAACAAGCAAATAGAAAACTGAATAAGCTAAAGCAGACCCTAACCTAGACTTAATAAGCTTTAAGGAGTAAAATAAGCAAAAACAATAAGCTGAAAGCAGCTAAAAGGGCTAAAACTGAGGGCTCAAAAAGAGATTAAAATGGACTATTACCACTATTTCTAGCTAAGATTTAGATCAGATAAGCACTTAGAATGTGCTAGAAAGAACAATAGATATATGCTAAGACTCAAATGACTCAGATAAGCTGAATTTAAGCAAATTAGCTAATGAAATAAGCAAGAAAAATAGACATGAAAAAGACAGATTACACTAACATATTTTTGGCTTTTTAGATTTATATGAAACTTGCAGCTTAAAAATAAGACCAAATAAGCAAAGAAAAAGTTTAAAAGCTAAAAACGGATTAAGAGTTTGACTCAATAAGCTAAAACTAACTAAAATTAAGCTAACTTTGACATAAAATAAGCTAGAACTAGGGACTTGAAAAAAATGACAGAATACTTATGTTTTTGGCTTTTTGAAGGAAAAATAAGCTATTGCAGGCTAGATTTAAGGTACTAAATGATGAAAAAATATAAAACTAAGCTTAAACAGATTAAGCTTGAACCCTAATGAGCTTATGCTATCAATTTTAGACCATAAATCAAGCTTAATCTAACCTAATTTTGCTTCTGAAAAATGGACTTAAAACTTTGAAAAGTGAGAGATGGAAACTTAGACAGACTTGACCAAAACTTCAAATGACAATTGCAATTCTAAAACTAGTTATATTCTACTGCAATATGAGCCTTAAATAAGCATAAAACAACACCTAAAAGCACTTAATCAAAATCAAACCAAATAAGCTAGATTAAAAAGCAAAATTGCCATAGATTCAAACCATGGTTACAGTAAACCCTAAACTAGATTTTTAGACTTTAACTACTAAATTAAACTAACTTATAGAACAAGTTTAAGCTGTTTGAAATTGGTTTGAGTGACAAAAGTGGCTAAAGCAGTACTAACATGTGTTAGTACTGCTTAAGCCAAACACCCCTTTAAATCTTGGATTTGCATTTTTAGACTACAAAAATTTGAAATAAGCTTAATCTTGAAATAACAGATATATGACTAAGCTAATAAAAGATTAATAAGCAATTACTAACAGATAATAAGCACCAATAAGCTGATCTATAAGCTAAACATTAATAAGCTACATTGACTATTTTTTTGACAGTTTTCATGAAACCTCAAATCAAACTTTATTAAAACAATTAACTAGATGCAATAAGCTAACAATAGTCTAAATAAGCATAAATAAGCAAAGCATAAGCAGAATTAAGCAGTTTAAGCACTATAATAAGCTAAACCAGAAAATTAAGCTACAAATGGTAAATGAAAGAATACCTTTGTCCCAGCTAAACAAGGACTTAAATGCTCAAAATGAGCTTATCTACAAGCTAGCTTAATAATAAGCTCTGAATAAGCTCATAAGCCCATCCAAATCTGGCTTATCTTCCCATTGGCTTATTCAATCATTTTTTGAATTGTCTAAATGGAAATCTTATTCACTTAAGCTTTAGCAAAGCTTAAGTGAATAAGCAGTAGCTTGTAAGTAAAGGAGAGCTTATTAAAGCTTATAAATCATATGTAAACTTAAACTCAACCAAAATGCTTAAGAGTAAAGACAGAATTAAAACTCATTTAAAAAGAAAAATGAAATTTTATTAATTAAAAGTTCATTACAAGATAAAGAAAAGCGGAAATTACATAAAAGACATAAGCTAAAATAAGCTATTCTACTAAGCTACTCCTACTTCTAATCCTATACTAGATGATCCCTTCTCGTGTGATCTCTCCTCTATTTATAGTGATATGAGGAAGGATCTAGAACCTCAGGAGCGTCTCATAAGCTTCATCTTTAGCCCTTAGATCCAATCAAATCCATCTGAGCCCTCCACGAATCTCAACCAATAAAAATGCATAGGATCGCCAACGTGGATGCTTGTGTGTCATAGGGTGTCAGGCGTGTCAGCTTCTAGAAG
>BQNB010015799.1:33863-72620 GCA_026074375.1 Tanacetum coccineum | reverse complement strand
TTGCACTCATCTGAGTATTTATCAGTTTACTAAGATTTTTAGAGGAGTTGTGCCATTTTTCTACTTTAGCTTTTAAATCTTCTTTTTCTTTCATAGCTTCAGCCAAAAGTTTCTTATTATATGTTAGAACATCTGTTTTATCATCTAAATCTATCTTCATAAATTTTATCTTTTGTTCATACCAGAGTTGTCCTTGTTGATGAGCAACTAATTATGCTTCAACTTTCTTTAGACCTTGAGTAAATGCCTTTATTTCTATGCTTGCATCACTAAGTTGTGCTCTTTGTTCATCATGTAAAGTTTTTTAAGTTTAGCATAAGACTCTTTACACTCATTTGAACAGGAAGTTACCTCTGTGTCTGAGCCTGAGCTGTTGCAAGCCATCAAAGCATAATCTTCTTCTTCTTCTGAGTGACTGGTCCAATCTACACCTTCTCCATCAATGGTCACCAATGCTTTAGAGTCTTCCTGCTTACCAGATCTTCTCCCATCCTATTGCCAGAGTTCCAAGCATCTCTTCTCCTACCATCTTGATTTCCCTTGGTTCTACACTCTCTAGCAAAATGGCCTGTCTTGTGGCAATTGTAGCATTCGACTTTGGTTTTATCAAAACCAACTGGTTCCTTTGCATCAAATTGTAGCTTTCTACCAGTCTTTTTGTAGAACTTTTTCATTCTCATCGAAATCATGGCCACCTGCCATTTCAAGTCCATTTCTTCTAAGTCATATTCATCAAGCTGTTCCAAGTCCTCATGATCCAGTTGAGGGCAACTTGATTGATTAGCAAGCAAGGAGTATGATGAAGTTTGTTCATACTGTGAGTTTTGACCAGAAGGATTAGAAACACTATAAGCGGTACTAACATCATTAGTACTGTTGGTGTTCTCAGAGACAAATGCTACATTTTGCGTGCTAGAGGATGATGCAGTAGAGCCTTTTACATCATTTTCAAAGACTCTTAGACTATTATACAGATCATCAAAGCTGAGACTGTCCACTCCTGGTTTGGTCCTCATAATTAAGGAAACTTGAGACCAGGCAGAAGGTAAAGATCTAAGGAATTTCTGATTTGCATCCTCAGTGGATACACCTGCTCCATGAATCTCTAATTGACTCAGAAGACTTTGGAACCTGTCATAGCCTTTGTGAAGTCCTTCTGAGTTTGATACAGAGAATCCTTCAAACTGTTGCTTTAAGATATACTTCTGCATCTTCTTTGATTCGTCATTTCCACCAAATCTGGATTTGATGGCATCCCACATCTCTTTTGCATCAGTCATCTTATGAAATTTAGCAAGATGATCTTCTGGTAGAGCCATAAGCAAAGTGGTCCTTGCTTTTCTTTCTCTTTCTCTGGCTATAATTTCTTCTGTAGTTCTTGGAGGCAGAACCTTGATTTGTCCTTGTGTATCTGTGGTGATTGATACAGGACCATTTCCATTTTGTATAACCTCACAGATAGGATAGTCTGTATGGGCTAAATAATGTTCCATTTTCATGGCCCATATGTCATATTCTCCCTTTTTGAGAATAGGAAGTTTGATGGTTGAAACTGTGTGAGGAGTTTGGTTGTTGTGTGGTGTTGTGTTGATGAAGGTGGAGGTGGTGGTGTGGTGGAATTTCATCTTGTGATCCAGACATGTTTAGATTTGTAGGATTGAGATGTATAACTGGATTTGTTTGTTCTTCTTATTCAGAGTTTCTCACAGGCTCTGATACCACTTGTGGGTCCCAAACTGAATAGACCTTATAGCCTGGTAAGGATTATAACCACTATGGATACTACTCACAATGATGTATAAGGAGAATCATGACTATAACACTTATAATTTATGCTAAATCGAACATAGATGTGCCTAATAAATAACAATAACTATTCTTTATATTGATCTGCAGAATGATTACAGATTCCTAACTAATGATAAGAGATATGATATGCGTGTGAGTGAGATATGCGATTTCTACTTCTCTAATGTCGTAGGGATCCTTTTATAGACCAAGGATAAACCCTAACTGACTTACAAAACGCGTAAAAGATAATGCTCATAATCAATGCATATCTTTTCCTAATATATCTCAATCATATCTCTTAAACGGTACTAACTATCACGAACAGTACTAACTATTTTGTACTGTCGGTACTAACTATTACAAACTAATACTAACGGTACTAACTATAACCATCGGTACTACCTATTACACTGTCAGTACTAAATTAGGAAAACACAATTCCCAACATACTTGTAAAATATTATATATTGCAACTTATTCTTTTGGTTATTGTCTTTATTATATAATTCACCATATGAATTATATAATTGTTTCTTTTTCATATGTAATATATACGGAATATATTACACACTTTGCATTGCTTTTCGATTTATTTTATGTAACCAACCACCAAACTCATCCAACTTGTAATCCAATTCCTTTATCAACGTGTCGCGTTGACGTACTTATCCATCAGAAAACCCAAACTCATCATCCGAAGCTAGTGGGACTTAGCCGATAAGTTAAGCTGCATCTTCTTGATCGGGCCGTTTCGTGTTCCGTTTATTTTGTGCATATTAGATGCCTATTTGTCAATTGTTCTTCAACATCAAGGTGAGTTCATAGCCCCACGTTTTACTTGTTTTACATATACTATACCTACTTTAGTGGTGAGGAAACATCTCGCATTTACAACTCATTACGTACTTGAATTTCAACCTTGTTTATACGTTGATTACAACTCGTTACACGATAGATGTCACACACGTTTTTACTTATGGATTTAATCTTAAGCTTTTACAAAACGTTGATTACTTTTACATTGGACACAAGTGTTTTCTGTTATCGTTTCCTGTTTATGTGTTGCCTAAAGTATGCTACAAACCCTATTCCCGAACTTCTATCATGAACGATAAGTCACCATATGGCCAATTGGATTGGTTACGTGAGCGCGAATGCGTAAATAGATCTATTGGGACTAATTATCCCTATCTGCTTTGGTTCCACTTAACGAAGAACAAACGGATATAATTCATATGTGTCGAATGTGCGTTTGGTGGTCTTTGTTTGTGGACACCAGTATTAAGGGCATAATACTATTGCACTGATATGATAATGCCCTGTTGTTATAGCATCGGTGTCATGACTTAGCGCAACTTAATTACTTGCATGTGAAGTTGTATTTGTTATAACGGTCACATGTGCTTTGTATGTGAAATCGTAAACTGCTAAGATTGTCACATACGCTTTGAAATCTTGTGGTCCACACTACTTTGGTTGAACATTTCCAATTACTAAACACTTTTCCATATACTTTGAGTGAAGCTGTATTCACTAAAACGTTTGATCTCTAAATGTTTTACTATAAACCTATGAATTTACTCAACTTTTTATGTCGACTGTTTTTAGCATGTTTTTTCTCAGGTGATTACTTAGGACTCTTGACGTGCTTATTGGAGTCCTACGTGCAACTATGGTGCCCTATTTCAAGACTTATCAAATTATCATACTCGTTTTCTTTTGAAAACATAAGTTTCGCTTCCGCTATCTTTTAAAACTAAATTATGCTTCCGCTACATTTTACTTATGCTTCCGCAAATATTTAATTTCTTTTGAATCTTGTAAAACTTATCTATTTTTAAATAATGCAACGAGTTATGATTTTTAAAAACGTCAAATTAAGTGGTGTACTCCGTGCCTTGTGTTTCGATTGTTATGACGTCACGCCCTCGAACACGTATTCTGACCAGGCCCCGTCTGGGGTGTGACAGATTGTATCAAGAGCCAAGTTATAGAGAACAAGGTAGAATACTAGGTAAAATATCTAGGTCTGGTCCCCCTATAACCAAAATGTGATCCTTACTTCTTTTATGTGTGCCTTAAACGTGTTTTTTGGCTATGAGCTTACCTTATCTTTTCTCCTGCGATACTTTTCTTGAAGTTATCTTTTCTTTGCGGTTATACTCTTTTCACAGTTTAAGTTCACCTTACGATTATTCCTCTATTTACTTAAAGAGAATTGTCTGTATAAATATTAATACCTTTCAAGACATTGTAGATGACACAATGGTCTCTAAAATTTGTCTAAGACATTGTGAGCGATGCAATGGTCTCGACTTATTATTCATACTCCTTATGCAATATCGATTTACGCGAAACCCGTTCACGGTTAAATATTATATGGAATTATGTATGGAATCTAATTTTCACAGTCTTGGATGTCGGACCTTGTAACTGGAGGTTAATATGGTATTGCTATGTAAACTCGTTCATAAAGATCTTTATCTTATTTACTTTAACCGTATACTCATCAGCTATTTTGAACTCTATGTCGATCTTCCCTAATTGTTTTACTCCCCGTCTTCGAAGACGAGTTTTAAACACTCGTCCCATACTCATTAGAGTGCATGCATCGTATTTTCATCCACCACCTTAAAGATTTTGTGAGTACGCGTATTGCATCAGAAATTATTAAGTAGGCTAATTTATAATCTCTTTATTTGAAAGGATTGGGACGCCTCTTCATTTAAATAAATAAATTGTATAAATTAGTCTATACTTATTCATTTATTCGACTTATTTCATTTCCTTTACCCCGTTCGATTTTGAAGTAAATACCGACGACAAGACAAGGAATGAGTTCTACGAGGATCGAGTGTATTGTAACCCAACGAATTGCTAATGCTATCGAAGCTAATATTGTTTATGAGGAAAGAATCCACATGGCTCGCGACTAAATGGATTAGGTCGTACGTTAGGAAACCAAGGTAGTAAGGAATGCCAACAACAAAATAAATGACAAAAGGCCATGAGAGCAAACATTTGCTAAACCAAATTACAAGGACGGATATGTAGCAAAATTTCCCTTCTACAACAAACGTAAGTTGCACCACACTGCACTGTGAAGTGCAATAACTACAAGAGTGTTGGCCGTGTGAGTAGGAATTGTAGGACACCCGTTTCGATATTCAACTTAGAGGCCGCAGTGGCAAATTAGAAATCTGAACCGTGCGAACCGTATTTAGGAGGTTAAAACTCATTGGAGCTCTAACGCCGTCAAAGATAACGCTGATGTTAAGGAAAAATTTTTCCTTATCTAGTGAAACCTAAGTAGACTTAGACTGTAATCTCTAAGAGTTTTGCACCAATACTTACCTGTGAATTTCGTATATTGTGTGGATTTTCCCAACTCATTTGTTCAATTTGTGTCATGGAAAGAATTTTACAGTTACACTTCATTCTCTAGTAATAAAGTAAGCTACTCCTTAACCGTCTTACACCCATTTCAACTTTTATTTATGTAAATAGACCCTTATTGTTATTAACTAACTGGATGGTATCCTATGAACTATTTTAGTGTCGTCATCATCTTATGAACTAATTCGTGTCTTTTATAAACCATTACGTTGTCACTTTATAAATTATTGGGTTGTCAACTTGTAAACCATTAGTTACCATTACATATAAATCGTCCACTTAACTTTCTCGTAACTATTTTGTATCACCCCCCCCCCCCCCAACCACCCCCCCCCCCCCCCCCCCCCCCCTCATAAAACATTTTCGGTTATCTTACAAAATTCCTTGTGGTCCGTAATATAAACTACATTGTTTCATTACCACGAACTGTTTTGCTACCTTATAAACCATATCGTTTATACCGTATAAGATTTTAAACATAACATTAGTTTGACGAAATGAGCATTTTATCGTTAGTTCCTAAATTATGCATAGCCTGATCACCTATGTATAATTCAGGAAGGACCATGCTATGCAAGGAGTAGTCACCATAAAACTTTGTCAAATTACCTTTATGTTCCATCTCTATATTTTTCTTCTTTTTTCTTTCCTTCCTCTACATTGTCAACGAGATTATATGTAATTTGTTTTTTTATTAATATTTTGCGTGCGTATTCATGAGTCGTGTCAGTCAGTATTCGCATCCGTAATCGTCATAACTTAGTAGCTTTTCTTTAACCTTAGCATGTGGAAACACCACAACCTTAGCTGAGAAACTAAATCATGCTTCCTGTAGTCATGGAAATTACGGATTGAAAGGTTCTAAGAACGGTTAATGAGCAATATCACTCAAATGGATATAACAATAGAACTAGAAAGATTTCTTCAATATACTTACTTTAGTTAGGTATAATCACGTGAATTATGAGATCACCGTACCGACAAAACCTTCTGATGAGGATACCTTCAAGATGTACAAGGACTACCAAAAATTTACAAGCTAACCGTTATCCGTAACCTAGTATAGACGATCTTTTCGATCAACTGTGAGGATGTAGCGTCTACTTGAAAATCTACCTAAGGACTATCTACCGTCAACTGAAATTTCATGAAAAGAACAACTTGACACACGACCTAAAGATTTGGGAACACTACCGATAGGACATGAGTATGAACTCGAACCCGATAATCACCGAATCCGTTAAAAAGATCTAGAAACGCGATCTTGTCTTACCATTCAACAGAACATAAAGACCCACTTGAATTACCTTATCTCATTCTTAAATTTTTTACTCTTCCCGATACAAAACCTTGCGATCATGAACTGTTTGTGGAGCTAACCGACTTGTGCGCTTTTGAGCTAATGGATTTGATTCATCCTCGAACTAACCACTGAGTACGATATTTCGTTACGTATCAACTGAGCTCTTCCGTGAGCTCCTCCCATTTGTTGACCTTTATTTTGGGGATCTTGTTTCTTGAAATGTCTACTCTCCGCATTTCGTCACCGTTTGTTATAGTTATTGTTGGTGTGTTATTCTTATACTGTTTGATTCACGACTCCATATGTTTGTGCTATGATTTTTCAAATTTATTAAATATGAAGTAATAATTTAATAAAGATTTTTTGGATGAATTCGGATATATAAATTTTTCTTGTTGAGAGGTTGTGAATTTGTGAGTTGCGAACGAAGATGCAATGAGGTAGGCTTGATTATAGTGAATCTGGTTGATTAGTTTTGGCATAAAAGAGTTTTGGATAGTTTGAAAAATATGGCAGTGTTATGGTCAAGTTTTTGGTCAAGTCCATGGATGATTTATAAAAATATAGTTGCTGGTCTGAGTTTTAAATGAGGGTAAACGATGTTTAGAAATATTTCTAAAGGTTTATTAAGTGCCGAAAGTCTTTGAAAATATTCGTAGAGCTTCTTAATATTAAAACGAAAGTTTAGGAATTTAAAAAAAAGGGATAAGTCGTTGCCGTTGGTCATTTCTAAACATAACAAGTTTTTATGTATATATATATATATATATATATATATACATTGCAAGCTAAGAATTTTGGTTAGACGCTGGGGTTTCAATAGTTCGTTTTTGGAAATGTGGAAACGATTAAATTAGGGGATGCTATTAACGTCTCGAAACTAAAAACTTTCTCAAAATGGAAACTTTCTATAAATAGTAACTTTTCGTAAGAATGACGTAACATCTTCATAAACTTAATAAGTTCGTAAAAACGCATTTTATTGACTAAACTAAAGCACAAACATATATGGTTGTCTATTTCCTTATTAAACGTTGTGTGCAACGTTCCGTTATTATTATTATTTCTCGTTCTACGGCGCGTCTATTTATTAAGTTGCTAGAGCCGTTCGGTTATACTTTAATTCGCATCGTCTGCTTATGGTGTGATGAGCTATGATTCATCCTCGTACTTCCTAAGTAAGTTGAATACTTACATTCATTAGCCTCGTCTGAAATTAAACGTCGAACCCTACAAATATCAGAAACCCGACTCCGCCTCTAAACATTTTTAGAAACCCTTATACAGACATACCCACGCGCCTACACTTTCTCCTTTGATGGTTTCACTATTAAGGGACTTTCTTTATAACGCGTTTATATCAATCATAAAACTTGTAATGATATTTTTTCTAAAATACCTATTTTGATGGGTTAGATATATTGGTCAAACCTAGCCAAATTTTATGCATATTAAGAAGTGTCGAAAAATTGAATTTTGCTGAATAAAGTATCAACGTCATGTCTAAAACTAGTTATTTAAAATCTCACATCTTTTCTTGGGCACACCATCGAATAACAAAAATCGAATCCCGGGACGGGATTCCTTTTAAGGGGTAGGTAATGTCACACCCGACAATTTTTGAAATATTAAATTACTATTTTACCCTTTGACTTTTTGGGTCTGATTTGACTTTTTTTACTTTTGACCTTTTACGGTCACATAAAAACGATTACCGCGTAGCCGGTAAAATTTTGAAACGTATTCAAATAATAAATCATAATTATTATTATTATCTCTCATTTACAAAATTTATTTTTTAAACTTATTTGACTTGAAAACGAGAAGATATATGTTATTCCTAAATTTATTTATCAAAAACGACCCGCTAAATTATGTTTTCACGACTCGGACTCTAAAGCAATTTGATGTAAAACGACATTCCGGACAACTTTTCAGTTTTACCCAAGCCTCGCAAAGTTTTGAACACCGCACGAAACGCGTAGCGACACAAAAATAATTAAATTTATATTTAATGATCACTTTTTATTAAATAAAAATATTTAATAAATTATTTAATATTTTATTAAAAAGCGTTTATTTAAAAACGCGAATGTTCAAGGTAAAGTTTTTATTTTACGAACGAAGCTTACGGGTGATACCCGATGTCTACACTCTACACCAATAAATAATAACATTTAATAAATTTTATTAAAACATTTATAAAATACTAATCATGTAAATACTCATATTTCATGGAAAAATTATTTTGAACACAATGGCGTAATTTTCGTGACTTGATTCAATCGTTAAGTAGCCTAAACGAGTCCCGAACCGTTATTTTACAAAAATTATAACTTCAGTCCCTGGGGGAAACATTTATAAAACCTACCCTAGACTATGGAAGACTTGCCACTTTTATTAATAAAGTTTGGGACTATAAAAAGGGGAGATTAGGGTTTTATAACTCATTTGTTACAAAAACAACACACACAACACCTCAAAAATTTTCCGGCGCCGCTCCCATCTTTTCCGGCCAGATTCCGGCCGGATTCCCGCCACCTGCCGTCGTCTCCATCTCGTCACCACCACACCACGACACCACATCTCCATCACCACCTCTCCTGCTGCCACCTCGTCTCCTCCATCATCATCTCCATGCCCACCGCCGCCTACACCACCACGTTCACCATCTCCCCTGTCACCACCACGCAACTACCAACATCACCTCGCACCACCATCTCCGTACCACCACCGCCTCTACCTTCGCACCAGATCACTACTACCTCTACCACCGCACCCCCCATCACCCTTGTCATCGCCACATCCACCCACCGATGCGACACCACCACGACAACCACCACTGCCATCATCAACCACACCACCACGCCTCCTTCACAGCTGTTGACCACCTCACCATCGTCACCACCTTCGCCCCGCTTTTCTTTTATTTGAGTTTGGATTGGTTAATGTTTTTATAAAGACTAAATAATTTATGGTTTGTTTGTTTTGCGTTTAGCAGCCCCTAAAGGGGTGTTTGTTTCGGCAGATTAACACCCAAAGGGTGTGTTTGTTTTTGCATATAAACTGCCCGAAAAGGGTCGTTTGTTTTTGCGATTTGTAGCCAAACAGGGGTGTTTGGAACTGCGTTTAACAGCCTAGTAGGGGCGTTTGGTTTAGTGGATAAGCTGCCCAAACAGGCTGTTTGGGACATCAGCTCTAAAAGGGTGTTTGGTGCAGTTAGGGGTGTTTGGTTCGCTATGTTACAGCGGTAAAGGGGGCGTTTGGTTTTGCAGCCCCTAATAAGGGTGTGTTTGGTATAGTTTATTTTTGTTAATTGCTTTGTCTCGTCTAGATATAAATTGAAACACGCGCAGATAAATTGCAACATATATTGATTAAGGAAAAACGTTGAGTTTTGTTAATATGGGAAACGTTAAATACGCGAATAGATCATGCCAAAATTTCTATAAAACTTTATACTTAGTAAATTCCATTATAATTGTATTATTCTAGAAACCCGATAAAAAAAGGACGAAGTAAAATGGTTTTAAGATTTAATAAATTGTAATTATACAATAACCCGGTGAATAAACGAAAACTACACTTTTACAAATGAGACCAATAGTTTAACTAAAACCTGTCAAGGAAACGAAATACAAATTTGTAAAATTTTATTTTATAAATTCTCGACTAATAGACAAAATCAAAACTTTTGTAAAAACTTTAAAAACGTTATTTATCTAAATTGTAACTTTAAAACGTGTGTTTACTTTTATACAAGAACGTTTTATTAATTTAATTGGTGATTTCCGAAAACGTGTCGAATTATTTTGTTTCAAGTATTTTTCTCACGTTTCTTATATAATACTTGTAAAATATTATATATTGCAACTTATTCTTTTGGTTGTTGTCTTTATTATATAATTCACCATATGAATTATATAATTGTTTCTTTTTCATATGCAATATATACGGAATATATTACACACTTTGCGTTGCTTTTTTATTTATTTTATTTAACCAACCACCAAAACCATCCAACCTTTAAGAATCCAATTCCTTTATCAACTGTCGCGATGACGTAGTCCTATCCATCAGAAAACCCAAACCATCATCCTAAGCTATGGGACTTAGCCGATAAGTTAGCTGCATCTCTAGAACGGGTTCGTTTTTGTCTTCCGTTTGTTAGTGCATATTAGATGCTTATCTGTTAATTGTTCTTCAATATCAAGGTGAGTTCATAGCCCCACGTTTTACTTGTTTTACATATACTTTACTACGTTTGGGGTGAGAAACATGCTCGTTTATAAACTCGTTTACGTTACTGAATTTCAACCTCGTTTATACGTTGATTACAAACTCGTTACATGATAGATGTCACACTAGTTTTTACTTATGGATTTAAGTGCTTTAAGCTTTTACAAAAATGTTGATTACTTTTACATTGGACACAAGTGTAATCTGTTATCGTTTTCTGTTTATGTGTTGCCTAAGTTTTGCTACAAACCACTATTGCCTGAACTATCATGAACCGTTAGTCACCTATGGCCAATTGGATTGGTTAAGTGAGCGCGAATGCGTAAATAGATCTATTGGGACTGAATTTATCCCTATCGCTTTGTTCCCTTAACGAAAACAATTGATATATGTCATGTCGATGTGGCTGGTCTTTGGTTTGGGAACACCAGTTTAAGGGAGGATACTATGTGTCATGATATGATATGCCCTGTTGCTATTAGCATTTCCCCCCGGTGTCCATGACCTTATGCAACAATAATTAACTTGCATGAGAAGTTGTATTTGTTATAATGGTCACATGTGCTTTATATGTGAAATCGTAAACTGCTAAGATTGTCACATACGCTTTGAAATCTTGTGGTCGACACTACTTTGGTTGAACATTTCCAATTACTAAATACTTTTCATAATACTTAGAGTGAAGCTGTATTCACTAAATGTTTTTGATCCTCATAAATGTTTTACTTAAACCTATGAATTCACTCAACTTTATGTTGACCGTTTTAGTATGTTTTTCTCAGGTGATTAGCTTTGGACTTCTTGACGTGCTATGTGGAGTCTACGTGCAATATGGTACCCTATTTCAAGACTTATCAAATTAGCATACTCGTTGTCTTTTGAAAGCATAAATTTCGGCTAGCGCTATCATTTTAAAACTAAATTATGCTTCCGCAACATTTACTTATGCGTCCGTAAAAATAATATTAATTTCTTTTGAATCTTGTAAAACTTATCTATTTTTAAATAATGCAACGAGTTATGATTTTCAAAACGTCCATTAGTGGTCGTTCTCTCGTGCCTTGTGTTCGGATTGTTATGACGTCACGCCCTCGGACACGTATTCCGTCCAGGCCCCGTCTGGGGGTGTGACATAAATAATTCCATTTATAAAAGCACTAAAGGACTTATTCAATACATTCGATCAATATTTAATTGATGAACTTTCTGAAGTCCAAAATGTCTTTCATCAAATGGAACATGCTGTGGAACAACATCGATTAGAGTCAAAAATGTTTGAAGTTAAAATGAATCAAGTTTTAAATGAAAACGAACGAATCTTGGAACAAGTCATTTGCAAAGATATAGTGAACATAATTGTGAATTCTTCTGTGGATAACGCTTATGTGAATGTGCATGAATGTGAAAAGTGTCTCAAACTTGAGACTGAGCTTCTCAACAAAATGAATTTCAATGAAAAAGAGATTTATGATAAATTGTTCAGAAGTTATACCACTCTTGAAAAACATTGCATCTCTTTAGAAGTTAATACTCAACTTAATCAGGAAATTTTTCAAAGAGACAATTCTGTTTCAAATCAAAGTGCTCAAAGTTTTGATCAATATTTTGAATTAAATAAATTGAAAGCTCAGTCGCAAGAGAAAGACACAGTCATAAAAATGTTGAAAGAGAGAATCAAATCTCTAAGTGAATATAATGAGGATAAGAATCAAAAAGGACATAAAGAGATTGAAACGATTAAAAATTGAATTGGATAATAGGTGTCAAAGCTTATTGCTGAGATGAACATTTGAAACAGACCTATAAGCAACTTTATGACCGATCAAAACCAATACATATTCGATCAAAGAACAATGTGATGCTTTATTAATCAAGCAATTAAAAGTCTGTGTAAAATCTCCTGATTTAAATGCAAGTCCTTCAGGAAAAAGTATTGGTCATTACAGCTCACAAGAATGAACTTAAGAACATAAGAGAAAAGATTTATCTATAATGTTGCTCCGAAATGCTAAGATTGGAGGTGGGACCAATAGCCCCTATTTGTTGACTTAGTAACAACCCACTCTTACAACCATAGGCATAACTCAAATCAAGCGCATTCTTAAGAAGTAGTTGAATAAGAAAAATGACAAATCCGCTTTAAATAGAACCCTTAGACTCTCTTGTAATATACCTAAATGTATCCAAAAGTTCTTATTATTAATCGTAACAAACCTGCCCTAGCATCAACAATTCAAGTGACAAATTAGTGGCTGTGACCCCAAAGAACAAGAACAAAAGAGTTAGATTCACTGAGCCCGTCACATCCTCAGGAAACACAAACATAAAAATAGCTTCTTCATCAAACCTAGTTTCTAACAAACCTATGTTGTCTTCTACAGGAGTAAAACCGTCTACTAGTGCTAGCGGATCACAGCCTTCAGGCAATACAAAGAAAGATAAGATTCAACAAACACCAAGTAGTACTCAGAAGAATAAAGTAGAAGCCCACTCTAGGACAGTTAAATCTAGTTTGAAAAATAAGACTTGTGTTGCGGAACCTAACAAGACTACAAATGTGCAGCATTCCAAGCTTAATGCGAATTTTGAACTTTTATGTGTTAAGTGTAATGGTTGCATGCTTTTTGCTAATCATGATTTGTGTGTTCTTGATTTTATCAATAATGTGAATGCTCGTGCTAAATCTAAATCTGTTAAGAAAAGTTCAAAGAGAAAAGTTTGGAAACCAATAGGAAAAGTGTTCACAAATATTGGATACTCTTGGAGACCTACTGGTGGAACCTTTAATATAGTAGGAAATGTGTGCCCTTTAACTAGGATAACCACAACTGCTGAAGTGCCTCTAAGGAAACCAACTACCCTAAAATGTGATACATCTAAGACTGTAGTAACATTGGTTTACTCAAGGAAACCTAGAAAATCCAAAACTAATATTCCCGTTAGCAAAACTAAGATTATTAAATTTATATCTGCTAACAAAACGGAACCCAGTAAATCTTGAGGATCTATAATTTTCCAATGTTCCATCTTCCTCTCTTAATGAATGCAGATCGTCCAAATTGTTCTATGGTATTTGGACTCCGGCTGCTCCAAGCATATGACCGAAGATCGCTCTCAGCTCACCAATTTCGTCAATAAATTTTTGGGTACAGTCAAATTCAGAAATGATCACGTGGCAAAGATATTGGGATATGGTGATTATTAGATTAGGAATGTTATGATCTTAAGGGTTTACTACGTAGAAGGATTGGGACATAACTTATTCTCCGTGAGGCAATTCTGTGATTCGAACCTTGAAGTTGCTTTTCGTCAACACACCCGCTTCATTCGTAATCTAGAAGGTGTTGATCTTTTAACCGGATCTTAAGGAAACAATCTGTATACTCTGTCTCTTGGAGATATGATGGCGTCCTCTCCTATATGTCTCTTGTCAAAGGCCTCAAAGACCAAGTCCTGGCTATGGCACCGACGTCTGTCTCATCTGAACTTTGGTGCAATCAACCATTTAGCTAGACATGGTCTTGTTCGAGGTCTCCCTAAGCTAAAATTTGAAAAGGACCATCTGTGTTCTGCTTGTGCAATGGGGAAAAGCAAGAAGAAACCCCACAAACCTAAATCTGAAGACACCAACCAAGAAAAACTCTATCTTCTACACATGGATCTTTGTGGACCAATGCGTGTTGCAAATGTAAATGGAAAGATGTACATCCTCGTCTTTGTCGATGATTACTCTCGATTCACATGGGTTAAGTTCTTAAGGTCAAAAGATGAAGCTCCAGATTTCATAATCAAGTTTCTCAAGATGATCCAAGTGCGGCTTCAAGTGCCTGTCCAAAGAATCAAAACAGATAATGGAACCGAATTTGTTAATCAAACTTTGCGTGAATATTATGAGAAGGTTGTAATCTCTCATTAAACATCTGTTGCTAGTTTTCCACAGTAAAATTGTGTCATTGAAAGATGGAATCGTACACTAATTGAAGCTGCCCGCACAATGTTGATTTATGCAAAAGCTCTGTTATTCTTATGGGCCGAATCAGTTGCTACCGCATGTTATACCCCAAATCGTTCCATTGTACGTCTTCATCATGGCACAACACCATATGAGCTTTTACATGACAAACTTCCTGACTTATCATTCTTCCATGTATTTGGTGCACTCTGTTATCCGACAAATGATAGTGAGAATTTGGGTAAGTTACAACCGAAGGCTGATATTGGTATTTTCATTGGTTATGCACCCACAAAGAAAGCATTTTGAATTTACAACCGACGTACCAGAAGAATCATTGAAATAATTCATGTAGATTTTGATGAGCTGAATGCGATGGCTTCTGAACACAGCAGTTCAGGACTCGCACTTTATGAAATGACTCCTGCAACAATTAGTTCAGGACTCGTGCCAAAACCTCCTCCTTCAACACCGTTTGTACCACCTTCAAGAAGTGATTGGGATATATTGTTTCAACCGCTATTTGATGACTTAATCACTCTTCCACCCAGTGTTGATCACCCAGCCCCTGAAGTCATTGCTCCAATTAATGAAGTAGTAGCTCCAGTTCCCGCTATATCAACCGGTTCAACTTCTTCAACAACTATTGATCAAGATGCACCATCACCAAGTTACCTCAAACAACACTCGAAACATCCTCAGTCATTCCATAACGAGATTTTGAAGAGACAATCATGATTTTGAAGTTGAACATATAGGTAATGATCGTATTTAGTATTCACCATTCCAGAAGGTTCATTCGTTCAAATCTTCTCATCGGATTGATATTATACAATTGTCGCCTCCGATATCCCTCAATTTCTGAACACAATAGCAAATGGAGTGAGGATCACCCACTTGAAATATAATCGGTGAATTAGCTAGACCTGTTTCCACAAGGCCTACAAATTACCATGTGGACAAAGATCCTTTTTTACATTATTAACGATGTTTTCCATCTCATGTGTTAACCTAATACCGTTTAAGATTCTTTTGGACTCAATCCGATGGATTGAAGCCAATACAAGAAGAGCTCAATCAGTCTCGAAACCCTTGGAGTATGGGAGCACGTACCTTCCGCACCAAGAAAAAGCATATGGTCTCATTACTTCTGAGTGGATCTACAAAGTAACACTAGACGAATTCAGAGGAATTCTAAAGAATAAAGTCTCGGTAGTGGCTCGTAGTACCGTAAGAATGAGGGTATTAATTTGAGAGTCTTTTAGCTCGGCTTGCAGGTTAGAGGATATAAGGGTTTTATTTAGCGTTTACCGATAAATGGAACATGGTCGTCTACCAATATGGATGTGAAGACTGCGTTCAGAATGGATAAATCTGCGGGAAGAGGTTTTTGTTAGCCAGCCGGTATCGGGTTTGTGGCTAACAGGATAAATCCCAAATCACTGATGTACAAGCTGAAGAAGCTCTTCTATGGGGTTGACAAGCTTCACGCGAGTGGTTTTATGATTATGTTGTCATCATTCTTGATATCCCAAAGACTTCTAAAAAGGCTCAGTGGATCCTACTCTGATATCTGTAAGGAAGCAAGGATTACTTCGGTACTACATATATGTCAAATTGTTATTTATTTGCTGCATACTACACATGAACTCTTAGTGACTATTGCTAAATTCATGTGTCAAAACATTTAAAATGTCACATGAATGGGGAAAATCTTATTTTTTCTTAGGATTAAGATTTTCAAAGTCCCGAGGCATCTTTATTAAAGTCAAACTATGCCTTGAATCTTTAGGAAAAATAATGTTTTGACTCTTGTGACCAGTGGATACTCCCCATGGTGGAGCACATCAAATGGATGAGGGATAAAGAAGGGAAATCCGATGATCAGTCACATTATCATGGAATGATTGGCACTCTACCTTTATCTCAAGCCAGTAGACCTGACCTATAAATTTGCTCCTATGCCATATGTGCACGGTTTCAGGCTCTGACCTACCGAAAAGCACTTAAATGCAGTAAAAAGGATCTTTACGGTTCTCTAAAAGGAACCGTTAATCGAGGACTATGGTATCCGAAGGATTCTTCGAAGTATTTGCAGATAAGTTCATGTGCAGTGTCAAGTACACACGCCGTAGCACTCTGGTAGTATGCAGGTTTGGATATAGGGCTTTGTTAGTCTGGTCATCAAAAGAGAAAATCGTTGCGATATCTAGTATGAAAGTTGAATATATTGCTTTGTCCGGCGTTGTGCTCAAGTCCTTTGGATGAGATCACAGCCTACCGACTATGGCTTTGGATTCAATAAAATTCCAATGTACTGTGATAAAAAAAAAGCGCTATTGCCTTATGCTGCAACAATGTTCAACATTCCAGATCAAAGCATATAGATATCATATTTTACTTTATCAAATCGAACTTTACTTTGTCAATACAGAGTATCAATTGGCGGACATCTTCACTAAAGCTCTTAGCCGAGAAAGAATAGAATTTCTTATCAACAAGCCAGGAATGCGAAGTTTTACGCCGAAAACTCTAAACAATTGGCAGATGAAGTTGACGAACAGTGGTGGTACATATTCAAATATCCTGTATCTTATGTATATATATTAAACCATAAAAACCAAAAAGATTTTTTATTTTTCAAATTTTTTTAAAAACAAAATACAAAAATATAAAATTCATAAAACCAAAGAAAAAATTTTTAAAAATAAGAAAATATAAAAAAGAGGTAATAATGGCATGTCTTCTGAAAATCGATAACATTTACGGTCTTAGAAATGTCATTCTATAATGATACGAGGCTGTGAATGAAGTTTGAGCAGAAGTTCCAAATGTTTCCAAAACATGTCAAATGGTTTGCTATTATTTCAGATAGTAACCCGCTTTTCACCCTGAGGAAAACATGTCGTCAAAAAGACAGTTGTTCCTAACAACGGGAATTTATTCTCAGGCATGGTCTACGTTATGACCATGCAAAGGCTTGTGATTACTTTGCATCACAACTCGTGCTTCCTATATTTCCATAAGTGTACGTGTCAGTGCGCTTATGTGTGAAAATAAGAGAAATCTTATTTGCTATGGTGTTTGTTGTTTTCTTCAAATAAAACAGCCCTTCATCTGGAAAGTTTTTTTAAGACATTTGACTTTTCAAAAAACGACTACAGCTCTTTAAATAGAAAACAGGTCATTATTTGAGGGGGAGCAAATGTCAAACATCTTCTTCAAAATGTCATTTGATAAAAGGGATAAAGGTTTTTAAACACTAACTGAACACAATTTTTAAGGAAAGTTAATTAACTTTAGCTTATCTGTGCATTACATGTTATTTGTTTATGCCTAGTGTGAGAATATGTGCATGATTAAGTTGTTAGGTATATTAGTTAAACCTATAAGGACTAAATGTGCCATTGTGCAAACTTGTTTATGCTTGAACAACTTAATATCATAAAATGGAAAAGATCTCAAAGCTTAAGGGGTGAAAGTGTCAAAAACTAAATTAGTTTTATAATACCTCCACCCTCCCCGTGTTTTTGACACACACACTCACTTTTATACTTGTTTCTTCTTTCCCTCTCCTTCACTCGATCGCCACTCATCAACACTCAAATACAAGATCTTTTCGTGCTTAAGGTATAATTACAACAATGTTCCTTACACCCTAATGATATCACTACTCGAAGGAATTACGTTTTTACAAGGTTTTAATTTTCGAATCCCTAAAATTCAAATTAGGGTTTTTAAAAATTAAAACTGGTTAAAAACGCTAATTAGTTAAGGGGTTTTATTTACATGAGGGTGTTAAAGACTCGTGCAATTTAGTTTTTAATAAATTTATCATATGTGTATGCTTTGCTTGATTTTATGTATCGAATAAATGGGTTTTTGAGTTTTTGTTGGAAAAAGTTTTTGGGTTAGTGTGGGATAAGTGTTAAGCATAAAAATGAATGTGTGTATGCTGTGAATTAGATAAATGAGATGTTTGATTCTTGGATATATATGATTTCTTGAAAAATGTTGCTCGTTTGAAAAATGTGTAACGAATCCGTGCTTTAATGTTGCCTAAATGTTCTTGTTAACTAAGTTGGCTAAATGAGTGTATATTAAAGGGAAATGACACATGAAAAACTCGAATTAAAAATTCAAAGATTGTATGAACAATCCGAATTCGCAGGCCTAATTGTATACGAATTTGCAGTCCACGTTGTCCACGAATTCGCAGGCACTAGTGTTATCCGAATTAGCAGGAGATAGTTGTATACGAATTCGCAGGTGGTAGTTGTATACGAATTTGCAGTATGCCTTTGGCTTCTGATTTCGCGGGTGGTAGTTGTATACGAATTCGCAGTATGCCTTTGGCTTCCAAATTTGCAGATGGTAGTGGTATACGAATATGTAGGAGTCTTTATTATCCGAATTTCCAAACACCTTATGGATCCGAATTTGCATTATCATAGTGTGCACGAATTAGCAATATCCATTACCTTCCGAATTTGCAGTCACCTGTATGTCCGAATTTGAAATAACCTTTAGGGTCCGAATTCGTAGTTTTCACTTATTATCCAGATTCATTCATACTTAATGGATTCAAAAAGGCTAATTATCATAAACACGTAGATTCTAACCAAAAGGTGTCTTAAAACTTGTGTTAGGTACCAAATTTAAAATTGATTATCTTTGAAATCTAATCAAGTTAAAATTGGATTAATTCAACCAAGCCAATTTAAGTTCACTCTTTCAACGATTATCTTTCTAAATGTGTTACATGCATTAAGTGCCAATTCAGGGTCTCTAGATATAGTATCTGTATAAACTTGTTTATATATAAACTGTGTCGACTCTGTCTTAGCAGAATCATGAGTATCACTAAAGAACAACAACAAGCCCTGGATGATGCTTTTGTTCCAAGGGAACAACGTCTCACGATTAGATATTGCAACTACAGATTAAGCACCACATTCAAGCCCAAGGAACCCACCTTTCAAGTAGCTTTAGATGTTCTCTCTCTTACTCCTTTTTATCTAGCCTTCTTGATCAATGCAAGTGTCCTTGCCATCTACATGCAGGAATTTTGAGCTACAGTTACCTATCTAAAGCATCACATCAGATTCAATATGAACAAGAAGAGTTATTCCTTTGATCTAGATACTTTCAGAAACATGCTTCAGATGTGTCCAAAACTTCCTGGATAGACGTTTGTAGATCCTCCATTTGAAGAGGATATACTTACCTTCATGAGAGAACTTGGCTATTCTGGCAACCTCAAATTACTCTATGATGTCAAAGTTGATACGTTACCTCAACCTTGGAGAACATTTAGAACCATCATCAACAAGTGTCTCAGTGGTAAAGTAACCAGAATTGACACACTTCGTCTTTCTAGGGCTCAGATATTATGAGGTTTATATCACCAGCAGAATGTTGACTATGTCTACCTTCTATGGGAAGACCTAGTTTTTCAAATCGAAAACAAGGAGTCAAGAAAGAACAAATACATGTTCTACCCTAGATTCACCAAAGTCATCATAAATCACTTCATGTCACAAGATCAATCAATTCCAAGAAGAAACAAAGTTGACTGGCACATGGCTAATGATGATCCTATTCTCACAACTATGAGATTCATCCCTCAGCATGAAGTTGTTCAAAGATACGGTGCCATTCTTCCTGACAATCTAACCACTCCAGCAATGAAAGAGTCAGAAGCATACAAGACTTACCATGACCTTGCTACTGGAAAAGTAAAACCAAAACCAAAATATGTATGTCGATCTTCAAGGTCAAAGACTAAACATGCACCCAAGCCTTCACCCGGAAAAAGAGCCAAAGCAACAGCTAAGGTAGCAAAGTCTGGAAAGAAAAAAGCAACCAACTCTTGGATTGGAAACTCTCTCAGACGTAGCATTGACTGAGGCTGAACAATTGAAGCTAGCCACCAAACAAAGCTTAATTCAAACCCACAGCTCACATGCTAGCGGTTCAGGTGCACATGAAGGAACTGGTGTTACACTAGGGGTTCCTGATGTACCTAACTATGAATCTGATGAAGAGCAACTATCTTGGAAGTCTAGTGATGAAGAAGATGATGATGATGAGGTAAATGTAGGAAAAGACGAAGATGATGATGATGATCTTGAGCATGATGATGATGATGAACGGACTGAATCGGACAATGATGGTGAAGACTTTGTTCACCCAAAGCTTTCCACTCATGATGATGAAGCAAGACAAGATGAAGAGGTAAATGATGAAGAAAGTGATGACGAAAGTAATGAAGCAAGTGATGAAGAAGATCAAGGTGCACATATTGTGGAAGAAGAGATGGATGAAGAAAAGACAAATGAAGAGGACGAAGCAAATGAGTTATACAGGGACGTGAACGTTAATCTGGAGGGAAGAGACACTGAAATGACAGATGCTCTACTACCTAATGTTCAAGGAACTCAAGTAACAGAAGATACTCATGTGATAATCACCGCTCCAATCATTCTTGAAGGTCAAAAAAAGAGTTCTTCTGTGTCATCTGGCTTCGTTTCTAACATGCTCAACCCTAATCCAGATGCAGGTATTATTTGAATATTTAATCCTAATACTGAAGCAACTTCATTGGTGGATGTTCCAGTTACCACCATCGTTGAGCCGTCCTTTTTGGCTACAACAACTCTTCCTCCACCACCCACTCCTCTTATCACACATATGCAACAAACACCAGTTCTCACACCAACAAATGTTTCAAGCTCCTCCCACTAAGATCTTCCCAAATTTGGCTCTTTGTTGGGATTTGACCACAGATTAAAAGCATTAGAAGACAACTTCTCTGAGTTTAAGCAAACGAACCAATTCGCTAAAGCAGTCTCTTCCATTCCTGGCATTGTTGACAAGTACATGGATAATAAGATGAATGAAGCTGTAAAAGTGGTAGTTCAACTCCAGTCAGACAGACTAAGAGAAGAAGCTCATGCAGAAAATGAAGACTTTCTCAATCAACTTGATGACAACATAAAGAAAATAATCAAGGAACAAGTCAAAGAACAAGTTAAGGAACAAGTCTCCAAGATTGTGCCGAGAGTTGAGAAGTCTGTAAATGAACAATTCCAAGCAGAAATTTTGATTCGTTCTTCCAATAAATCAAAGACATCACATGCTGTAGCCGCCAACCTTTCTGAAATTGAGCTAAAGAAGATTCTCATTGACAAGATGGAGAGCAATAAGTCAATCAACCGATCTGATGAGCAAAAGAATCTCTACAAAGAACTGGTTGACGCCTACAAAAGTGACAAGCTTATTCTTGACACTTATGGTGATACTGTCTCGCTCCAAAGACGAAGAGCTGATGATGACAAAGACGAAGAACCCTCTGCTAGATCAAACCGGGGGTCCAAGAGAAGACGAGCTGGAAAAGAACCAGAGTCTACCAATGGACCAAAGGAAAAGACTTCCAAGTCACCCGACAAGTCATATGAAGGGTCCAAATCTCAACACAAGACTGCTGGTGAATCTACTCAAACAGAGGAGCCAAGGCACACTACTAAAGATTTGGAAGAACCCGAACATCAAGAGTTCGAAACAGGAGGTACTGAAGATCAAACTAATGAAGAAACCCTTCAGTTCCCTGATTGGTTTCAGAGACCAACAAGACTTGCTTCTCCCGATCATGATTGGAACAAGACTTTGCCTGATGCTCATGGACCTGTTCAAACTTGGCTAAGCTCTTTGGCCCAGAAGGAAGATCCCCGAGAATCATTCAATGAGCTGATGGACACTTCTCTTGACTTCTCAGCATTCGTGATGAACTGGCTTAAAGTTGACACGTTGACTCCTGAGTTATTAATCAGTCCAACGTTCGAACTGATGAAAGGAACTTGCAAGAGTCTGGTGGAGCTTGAATACCTCTTTGAAGAAGTCTACAAGGCAACAACTAAACAATTGGACTGGATCAACCCTGAAGGCCAACAATATCCTCATGATCTCTAAAAACCACTACCATTGATCCCAAATTCTCGAGGTCGCAGAGTCATACCTTTTGATCACTTCATCAACAACGACCTTGAGTATCTAAGTGGTGGTGTTTCAAGCCAGAAATATGCAACATCAGTTACGAAGACCAAGGCTGCAGATTACGGGCACATCAAATGGATTGAAGATTTGGTCCCTAACATAATGTGGAGTCAAGTGCAGGTTAGCTACGACAAAAATGCACTCTGGGGAATCTCACATTAGGGGCGAAAGCGACAACAATTCTATGCATTTGCGGCTAACAGGGAATCTGCTAAAGATGTCTACTCCAAATGCAGGATCATTTCTGTCACCAAGCTTGAAATAATCGAATGGCATAACTACAAGAATCTTGATTGGATCACTGTTCGTAGAGACGATGACAAGTTATACAAGTTCAAAGAAGGCGATTCAACAGGCTTCGCATACTAGATATCAAAGACATGCTGCTTCTTCTTGTTCAAGGCTAGTTGATAAATCTCACCATTGAAGAACGCCTTGCTTTTAATGTCTCCTTGAGAATGTTCACAAGAAGTGTCGTCATCCAAAGGCGTATGGAAGATCTTCAATTAGGTGTCGAAAGTTACCAAAAGAAGCTCAACCTCACAAAGCCGAATACGTACAAACATGATCTTAAAAGAAAGGAAGCTTACACAGCATACTCCAATCCCATAGGTTTCATTTACTAGAACAAAGACAAAAAGAACAGACTGATGCGTATTGATAAACTACACAAGTTCAGTGACGGTACACTCGATGATGTTCAGACTGATCTTAATGATCGTCTCAAAGGAATTCGGATGCAGTATCTTCCACAGACTATATGGAGACAACGTGACAAAGATAATACAGGAGCTATGATCCAGGTAATTGACAAACAGCTAAAGACAAGTAGGATTATGCAGAGTTTAGAGAAATTTGTTGGTGGGAGACCGTACGAGGGTGACTTTCGGCTGCTGCAAAGGACCATATGATTTATCATATGTTGTCCTCATCATAAAAGGTCAATCCTCGTGAATAATAAAAAATTGTAAATTTGTATATATGTAGTGTAGACTTTATGGTGATATTAAAGAGTGCTCAAGTACAAAGTTTTCAAGAATTTCTCAGTAAATTCAAAAAATTTCAAATTATTGGACTCAGCACTATCTTATATACCCTCATAAATTGAGGGGGAGCATTAAAATGTTCCTTATAGATAGTATATAACATTTTGTCCTCGATCGTTTAATCAATTGATATCTAAAGTATCAAGGGGTTAACATTTTGGATAAGGGGAGAAAATGTGATTAAACTGGATCTAACTTGTATTGAAAGATGTGATCATATAAAATGGACTCAATGCACTCCATACTTAGCATGTACTAGGATTACGATGCACATGTTAAGGGAGAACTTTTAGTGATGATGAAAAACTCTCAAAGTGTAAATCTTTTGATATTTATATCAAACACTTTGATTGAAAATTTTCAAAGATTTTGGAAGGATTATGATGAAATAACCAAAAGACCGACCATGTACTTAAATTTATGGAGTTATAAGGCGGTTAGGCATAGGTATTAAAATCCCATGATCCAGCCAAAGCCGGAGGGATCTACCCAGGGATATCCACTAGTTAGTGTAGAAGTCCTTAGGTATGATACAAAAGGAGAAAAAGTGAGAATCAGGAATAATGTCGACTGAGATGGAGCTAACACTGGAACAAACCCAACAAGGTGTTAGTCATGAAGTCTCGGTAAGCATTGAAGGTGTTGAAGAATGAAAAATAAATGTAAGCATAAAGGGTGTTAAGAAAGAAGCCCTTCATACACTTAGGCAGCAACCGGGTCAATACATAAACTGTCGGAAACACTAAGCTGTTGTCCGACATTGAAGACTGGCATGGACCCAGTGACGATATGTACAACCCTCCCTAGCCACTCAAGGTCTCTCAACAGACTCTTGTTTCATTTCTCATGGAGATTACACACATTTCTATCGACTTTCTTACTCCGAGTTAGTTGATATTGAAAAGGTGACAGTCTGCTCCAGCCTCCAATCACTAAAACAAAAGTACACAATTGAGTCTAGAGCCAAAAGAGATCATACATAAATCTCATTAGGACACTTGTCAAATTATGCTTGCTGAGTCACACAATGTGAATAACAAGATATATATTAAGAGTCCTACGCATTATCCTTGTAATTTTTCCAGAACATCCGAGTAATAATTAAGTAATCACAATGAAGATGGAAATCCTGCTTGAGCCAACATCAAACAAGCTCATGGTAGGTGACTTGTGCGATTCTACATGAATCAAACTTGTGACAACTGGAAAGAAACGATGGTGCGATTCTACCAAAATCAAACCTGTTCTAGTATATGAATTAACGATTGATGATGAATTTTTAAATAATTAACACTCTCGATGTGTCACAAAACCATTTTAGCAAGTGACACGTCGATTGATTTTCAAATCGATTTTCTTATTCAATCGATGAGACTTCGTCGTGCTGGTTCACACATACCGTGTTGTCTGCTTTGAGACGCTCTGGTAATAAGAACGACTAGTGCAGCTGCGAAACCCTGTCAAGGAGATTCTTTAGAATTCTACTTGATCACAGGTAGTATTTATACAGATCAATGGGGAACCATGGTTATTGCAACCGTATTCGATGAAGTGACAAAGACACTCTCGTCCATCTCTGTTGATTATCACTAACCTAAACCTGTAGGTACTCCCGATGATTGGTACGGCTGATTCTCGACGAGTCATAATTCATAACCGCATGCTCATACCCGACCGACAAAAATAAAGACATCATGAAAGCTCAAGTACATGTTTCAAGACTTTCGCTACTCTGATTCCGAATGTTTTTCTTGAAGTGACGAAGTGTTAAAGTTAAAGAATTTCAAGAAATATGCAACATTAAAGCTTTTCAAGTCAACAATCAAGAACGGTATGAGCATGTCGGTCCAGAAGTCACAAGTTCACAAAGATGGAAAAGTCACAAGATGGCGAAACAAGATTATGCTTGGTTGATGATCTCAAAGTGTTCAAAATCACATTTTCACTTACAAGTCAAGATAAAGGAACAAGCTAGTGCCTAAAGTCAAAAGATACTACAACATATTCACAAGAAAAAGTTAAAATAAGACATGAAGTTTACAAGCTAAAGACAAAGCATAGTATACTAGGATTATATTTTTTATAAATTGGAGTGACCTCTCTTAGAGGGAGATTGTTAGAAACTAGAAAAGTCTCGGTCACTTCTAATACTTAACTAGTCAAAGCCCGTAGTTATTAAATGTTTAGTATCATAAGCTAATATGGCCCAAAGGCCCATGGTCGGTCAATATTGAAGTATAAATACCCTCTTCATGCCTTGGAGAGGGTGTTGGTTAGTTGGTTGGTTGTATGTTTCATTTTTTTTAATGCATTCTATGTTTACCACTTTCTCTCTCTAGAAAATACATCTTTCCTTCCATTTTTTCTCTAGACTCCCTCTTCTCATATATCAAAGATTACTTGTATTCTACGTTGTCCCAAAATAATTGTCCATTTACCAAAATAGATGAATAATTTAGTTCGAGTTTACCATATTACCCTCACTTGAGGTTATTATTACAAAAAAAGTCATAAGTAATCAGTTTTTTTCAGTTTAGTGCTTATTTTGAACTTCTATGAAAGTTTGTTCTTTCGTAGAAAAAACAAAGGTTATTTTGCGCAAAAATATCTTATATTTGAAGTTATTTTCAAATGAAATAAGTAAAAACTGAAAGGAAATAGACCTACAAAATTAAATCGTGACAGCTTGTTTGGAGTGCAACATTCTTCGCAAATCGCAATCTAGGCAATTCGATACTTAATCTTATTAGTTATTAGTCATTGAGACATTTATATTATCAATTTTTGAAAATTCGTTTGTTTGTATATGTTTTATATTATTTATCACTTTTTAAGTTATTTATTAATTTTGAATTGCGACAACAAATTTTAAACAGATCTAGATTTTTAGTGTTTTTTTGTTGAATGTCAACTTTCTAAAAAAAATTAAACTTTTGTATGATATGAGTATGCTTTTAATGTATTCTGATTATTTCTAACTTGTTGTTTGTTTATTAAATTAATATTTTGTGTTGAGCGCGCATGGTAATTTTACATTATTAATATTATAAATATTGTTAGTTTGTATACACTTTACTAGTTAGTCTAAAGGTAGTGCATACACACAACCCATACAATAAATCACCAACTTCCTAACCATAGGAGAGCGCAAGGATCACTTTTTTCCTCCCCTCCCTTGCGGGAAATTAACAAAATATATCTTTTACGCGAGTCTAGTCCCCAAGACAAAGATCGAGGAGAGAGACACTGCTTTTGAAGAGAGAAATAAATATAATTTAGGAATAATTGTTTGAAAATGTATTTTACTTGTCCTTTTTTGTAGTTTTGTATAACCTATTATTTTTTTTGCAAATTTGTGTAATCAATTTTTGAATTTCGTCTGTTGTGTGTACTCTTTGATCGGCCTATCCATTAGCATGTTACTTGTATATTTTGTTATGTCCATGGTGGTAACACATCAGCCAAAAGCACATGCCTACACAAGTCAACACCATCCCACTCTTTAACACATAAGAAAAGCATTAACTAATCGAGACAAATAATCATATTACCATCACTTACCCTTCTCTTGTCGGCTCTCATTACACAACATTTTAGCCTATCTTTAATGAACCAAACCCTAAATATGTTTCATTATTAAAAAACTGTATAGAAAAAATTGAGTTCCGTATATTATAAGTAGAACGAAAGGTATGGCCTGACATAATTATTTAGTGTGTCATTTTTTACTATAAATATCCGTGGAAAATTAATACTTTTGCATGATTCATTTGACAAATAGTTCGAGATAGATATATGATGGAGGGTTTTTAGAAATAAAACAAGATGTTCAGCTTCAATTGGTAATATTTAGCATTTGCAGTTAATAATGAATGGTGTTTACGTGTGATGGTATAGCAGTGGCGATGGGTGAATAATTTTATGGTATTCGTAAGATGGTGTAGATGTGGTGGTGCATAAGAGGTCGACAACACCCTCCAAGTAATTCTCCGGAACTTCCACACGTCCAAGTTTGTATTCTCCGGATCTTCCAGATCTGCACAGAATTACGCGGAAAGACAGAGATCTCAAATAGTAAGTTCTTGGCTGGAAATATAAAGACACTAGAGGCAAGAGTGAAAAAGATACTAGAGGTAGCACTAGAATGGAAAGGCATTCCGAGAACACACACGACGTGTGTGCCCCCAATAGGCTCACATATTCGTAACGTATCCGTGCTATTTCAACTACCACAATCCAACAAATCTTACATTATTAATATTATAAATATTGTTAGTTTGTATACACTTTACTAGTTAGTCTAAAGGTAGTGCATACACACAACCCATACAATAAATCGCCAACTTCCTAACCATAGGAGAGCGCAAGGATCACTTTTTTCCTCCCCTCCCTTGCGGGAAATTAACAAAATATATCTTTTACGCGAGTCTAGTCCCCAAGACAAAGATCGAGGAGAGAGACACTGCTTTTGAAGAGAGAAATAAATATAATTTAGGGATAATTGTTTGAAAATGTATTTTACTTGTCCTTTTTTGTAGTTTTGTATAACCTATTATTTTTTTTGCAAATTTGTGTAATCAATTTTTGAATTTCGTCTGTTGTGTGTACTCTTTGATCGGCCTATCCATTAGCATGTTACTTGTATATTTTGTTATGTCCATGGTGGTAACACATCAGCCAAAAGCACATGCCTACACAAGTCAACACCATCCACCTTTACACATAAGAAAAGCGTTAACTAGATCCGAGACAAATATTCTTTTTACTCTTCACTTACCCTTTCTCTTGTCGCTCTCACGACTCACTTTTTAGCTATCTTTAATGAACCAAACCCTAAATTTGTTCTTATTAAAAACTATCAAATTGAGTGCCGTTTTTTTAAGGAGAACGAAAGGTATGCTACATAATTTATTATGTCATTTTTACTATATATATCCATGAAAATTAATTAATTTTGCATGATTTTTGACATATAGGGTTCGTTTGATATTTGAGGAGGGTTTTTAATAATACAAGATGTCAGCTTCAAGTGGTAATGATTTAGCGTTTGAAGTTAATAATGATGGTGTTACGGGTGATGGTATAGCAGGCGATGGTGAATAATTTAATGGTATTGCGTATGATGGTGTTGATGTGGGTGGTGCATAAGAGGTCGTCACAGAAGATGTTGTTGCACATGATGGTGTTGATGTGGGTGGTGCATAAGAGGCTAATCTTGATGAAGAGGTTAGAGCAAGAAAGCTACTTGATAAGGGTAAAGGAATAATGATTCAAGAAGACAACCCAAAGCGTAAAAGAAAATCTCTACCAAAGGGTAATGGGATAGAAATTGATGAGAATGATAACCAATCATTGATTGATGAGAGTGAAAGTAAAACTGATTGTGACTTTGGGACTCACATCCCTAATCACATAGATGTTGGTCTTGATTACAACATGCATTCTGATAGCGAAAGCAATTATTCTCAAAGGTTTGTTGATTACCTTAGTGACGGAGAAGAACATGTTATACAACTTACGAAACGAGAATCAGAAGCTAAAACACTTCCAAAAACACCCTTGTAACGGAACAAGTAGTTGGTAGTTCATGATTAAAGTGGTTATATCACATGGGTGATAGTGAAACTATTATAGAACATACGAAGACTAAGGTTGAAAAGTTTCCTATGCATGATAAGGATACACATTGGTAGATGAAGAAACCAAAGGTAGGTTTCAGATGGCTAATGTTCTTTTTCATTATATAATTTTAAACTATTTTTAAATTAGCCTAATGATCTTATTTATTGTATAGATTGGTAAAAAGTATGTAGATGTTGAACAACTGAAAGAGTGTCTTACATATTACGCTTTAGCAAATGGTTTTCAACTATGGTTTTACAGAAGTGCAACAAATAAGTTTATTGCAAAGTGTGGACAAGGGCTAGAAGTACTAAAAGACCCATAAAAGGGTAAACAAAGATGATTTAGTAATTACCCCACACATGATAAACGTAACAATAACACATGCCTATGGAGATGTTATGGTAAGTTAATGGTTACTGAGTCATCTTTCCAGATTGTGTCAATGATTGAAAAGCATACTTATACTAGAAGTTTTAAGTCTGGGACACTTGTCAATTATAAATGGATTGGTAAAAACTTTGGTTCAAAGATCAGGCAAAACCCTCAAATTAAATTGCATGATATTATCAATATGGTAATGAAAAACATATAAGTGTATTATCTGTCCACATCAATGTAGAAATGCAAAAAGATGGGCTTTAAATGAGGGCGAATCAACCATTGCTCAACATTATGCTTTAGTTAGAAATTATGCTTAGGTCATACTAGAATCCAACAATGGTCCAACTGTCAAAGTAGGTACTACTGTCAATCCAGATAATAAAACTTATTTCGATAGGTTTTATATTTGTTTTAATGGGTTAAAGAAGGATGAAAGTTGGGATGTAGAAGGGTAATTGCTTTGGATGGTTGTTTTTTAAAGAAGCCTAATGTTGGTGAGATTTTAACTGCCATTGGGAGAGACGGCAATAATCATATTTTCCCGATAGCATGGGCTGTTGTGGATGTCAAGGACAAAGAAAATTAGAGTTTGTTTCTACAGTTGCTAGGTGAGGATTTGGATTTGTCGACGGGTAATAGTTTAACTCTAATGTTGGATCAACACAAGGTATATACATTTTTTTATTGAAATAGTTAATTGCTTATGAAATTTTGAAGTATCTGATTAACAGTTATAACTTGTCAAATTTTGAATTTAAGGACTTATTGAAACAGTCAAAGATGTAATGCCATAAGCTCGACACCATCAGTGTCAATACACATTTACAAGGGATTTCGTAAGCAATTTAGTGGTATTCAGTTCAGAGGTTTATTCTTGGCAGCCTCAAAAGCTTCCTATCCTGAGTTATTTAAGAAAAGGGATAATCATGTAAAGAATAATCATACTACCACAATATATTTTTCGAATCCCTTACTACTATTTTTTTCTTTTGTGATCATAAAAGTTCATTTTTTGTCCTTTTTGAGGGTCTTTTTGACCCCCTTAGCAAGTTTTTGCCATGTCATCAGGTCATTGCCATGTAAGTATGATGCATTTATAAATTATTTTTTTACAAAATTTTTTCTTTTTTAATTTTTTTTTATAAATTTTTTTCTTACAATTTTTTTCTCTTTTTTCAAAATACTTTTTTATATAAAAATATATATATATATATTTTTAAATTTCAAAAAACTAATTTTTTTATACAAAATTTATTTTAAATAGAAAATTTTTATTTCAAAAAAATATTTTTTTCTCTTTTTTTAAATACTTGTAATATTACTCTGTTTCAACGGCCGTTTGTAATTATTTTTATAATTTGTAGTTTATACATTTTATCCTATTTCATAAATTATTTGTTTATATATTTCTAAATTTTTTGGTACACAAACGTATGAAACGTACAAAAAAATATAAAAATGTATGAAAACTTATAAACCAAAATTTTAAATAATTACAAATTGCCGTTGAAATATAGTAATATTACAAGTATGAAAAATATTTTGTTTAAATACTCACAAAAAAACATATGAAAATAATTACAAAAACGTATGAAAACATATAAACCAAAAAAAACTTTGAATCTTTTTACAAGTATAATATAAGTAATATTACAAGTATAAATTAATTACAGAAAACATAGTAATATTACAAGTATTAAATACTATTTTTTTTTACAAAAAGCATAGTAATATTACAAATATTAAATAATTACAAAAAACGTATGAAAACGTATAAACCAAAAATATCTATTTGAAAAAAAATTTGTATAAAAATAAATTTTTGTAGAAAAATAATTTATAAAAGTACCAAACTTACAACATTATCCTTTTGTAGCCCTAAAAATCGTATGTGGCTGCCACGTATGAAAGAAAGAAAAACTTGTTACCGGCTAAGTGGGTCAAAAAGACTCCTAAGAAGGACAAAAAATGAACTTTAATGATCACAAAAGACAAAAATGATAGTAAGGGGTTAGAAAAGTATATGGTGGCAAGTATGATGATTCTTTCGGTGACTATCCCTTAAGAAAATCATGAACAAAATTAAAAGAGCTAATCCAAATGACCATAAATACTTGATTAAAAAAAGGGTTAATAGACAAAGATGTTATTAAAGTTTGCTAAAATGTTCGATTACCTACTAAAGTTTAAAACGTTGCAGATATGTTACTCAAGTATACGGGTTTATTTTATTGGTTACTGCACGTTTAAAAAAGTCAACCTCAGGTTACTCCTAAGGTGGGCAACCGGATGATTTACCGGTTCCCTTGTCCACGTCGACACTAAAGTTTTAAATGTTACAAGAAAGTTACTATAGTTCACGGGTTTATTATTCCGTCTGTTTTTGTACGTTTTCATCCGTTTATGTATTTTTTTTCATCCATTTTTGTACGTTTTCATCCGTTTTGTACTTATTTATACGCTTGTGTACGTTTTCGTTCGTTTTGCATTTATATATCCATGTCATTTATATATTTTTTAATTAATCAATAAATAATTACACACACACACATTATATATATATATATATATATATATATATATATATATATAGGATAAAGATCAAATAAAAAGACAAATATTCGTGAGAAGGATAAAAAGATTTATTTTTTAAAAAAAGTTCTCAAAAAATTCTGAAAAAATTCCACAAGATCGTGTATGTTGGTGCATGAAAAAGTTGTAAAGGAAGTTTTTCTAAAAGTGGATAGTTTTGCCGAAAAAAATTTATTAAAAAAAAACGTTTGTGCATTAAATCGGTTTTTTTGTGCATCAAAAATTCGTTTTTGTACCCAACTTCTTTTGACTTTTTGCATCAAAATTTTATTGCGCATCAAACTATAACAAGTCGAAAAATTTGTGCATCAAAATTTTTTTGTGCATCAAAATTTCTTTTTTTGCGCATTAAAAAAACATATAAAAACTCAAAATTAGAAAAACTTCTTTTACAAAAGTTATTAATGCCCAACATACCTGATTTAATGGAATATTTTTTTATAATTTTTTCGAGAACTTTTTTTAAAAAAGTATTCTTTATTGAATCCTTCTCACGAATATTTGTCTTGTTTAATTTAACCTTCCTATAATAAAATATATATATATATATATATATATATATATATATATATATATATATATATATATATATATATCTATTTCATCCGTTTTCGTACGTTTTTGTATCGGGTCACTTATTTACTAAATCCATTGTATTGTGGTGACCAAATTTTGTAAACGTGGTCATTTGTAGACCTAGGTCTCTCCTCATTTTCATCCTTCAATCCCTAATCCTATTAATCTACTCCAACCAAGTCGTGAAGCCACAATATATTTTCCAAGATGATGATTGTCTTCTTTCTCACAATTTCTGGATATATAAATACCTGCTTGCTCTTCACCACGAGATATTTCTACCCGTTTTCATACGTCTTTGTTCGTTTTTATCCATTTTTGTATGTTTTGTACGTTTTTTTCGTATAAAAACGTAAAAAACCGTACAAAAATGTAAAAGAAACGTACAAAAACGTAAGAAAATGTATAAGGTTTGAAAACGTATATGATATAAGGTTTAAAAAAATCGTCGTTCTAAAAAAAATAAAAAAAACCCGCAGTAAAAGGATAAAACTATGACAGTAACTTAAATAACCGGTAACCAAAACTTGAGTAACCTTTCTGTAACGTTTTAAACTTTAGTAACATAATCGAACATTTTAGCAAACTTTAGTAACATCTTTGTCTATTAACCCTAAAAAAATCAAAAGATATTTTACCGGGAATTCCCCTTTACCAAAAAAAAAGATCCAAAGACTTGGTGTAGGGCTTTCTTTAGGGGTCTTTCAAACTGTTAAGCAATTGAGAACGGTTTTAGCGAGTGTTTCAATTTTGTCCTTCTCAGAGTTAGGAACAAGCCTTTGATTACAATGCTTGAGGCAATGAGGGTGATTATATGTTGGAACAAATGAACACTATGATGAAGTTGGAAACTTATTTGAGGTGATATGAACACATATGATATTTTTCATTATATTTAGGTTTTGGCATGTAATTCCAGCAGGTGGAAACTTATATGAGGTGAGGAACGGTTATCAAGCATTCAAGGTTGATAAGAGTCTTAGGACATGCAGCTGTCGTATATGGAAAGTATCTAGAATAGCATGTCCGCATGTTGTACATCTAAGCTTACAATCAATACTTGACTCCATTCAACGTCATCTCCTTTTGGCCAGAATGTGGTGAGTCTTCTATTATTTTGCCACCCAAACCAAAAACTATGCTCGGTAGGCCCATCAAGAAAAGAATTAGAGCAAGACATGAAACGGTTGGTACTGAAATGACATGTCAAATTGTGGTAAGAAGGGTCATAATAAAGGAGGCTGTAAAAAAGAAAAAATCATTAAACCCCCCAAACCACCAACAAAGAAAGCTAGGCCGAAGAAAACTAGTGTTGAGGAACCTCATATTGTGGATGTTTCAAACATTCCAGGTTTTGTGAATATATAGCTGACGTAGAAGGGTCTAACGCACCGGAAGTTGAAGTAGATAATGTGGGTCATGTGAGAGGATCTAGTGTTGCGGATGCTAGAGTTTCTGGCAAGGATAATGTAGTGCAGACTAGGAGAGAAAAGAGCGTTATGTTCACATATATTGTTGAGTCTAGTGTAGAAGGATCTTGTGGTGATAAAGTAGTGCAACAAAGGGGTAAAAAGAGGGTTACATTTACAAGAAAGATAGGAGGTTCAAATAGTAGTAGGGTTAAGTTAGTACATGTAGGATTTTGACAGCCTACAACCTGGATGTTAGATTGCGGAACAAGAACCGTGAAGATTGCAACACACGATTACAGCTTATAATGATTGACAACAAAAAAGAAGAAGAACGAGCATAAGGTATAAACCCTAACCAAATGATTAGTATTGAAAGAATGATGTGACAAGACCCCTTCCCCCTTACTTCCTTTTATAGAGATGAGGGGGGAGAACAAATCATGGGCTGGGCTTGGGACACAAGTTAACTCACGACCCTTTATTTGATTAATAACAAACTTAACACTTGACTACCCTGGACTTTTGCTAAAATAAAGACTAAACATAACAATTTCCACCTTAGGCTTTATATTAGCCTACACCAACATTCAGCAACTCCAAGCAATGTTGTAGTTTAAGTCCAGGTACTACCTTCGTCAAGGCATCTGCAGCATTGTATTCAGTACCCACCTTCAGAATTTTAACCGTCTTCGCTTCCAAGACCTCTCTGATAAAGTGATAACGCACATTGATGTGCTTAGTCCTTTCATGAAAAACATGATTCCGCGATAAGTGAATCGCGCCCTGATTATCACCATTAACTGCCACAGTGTTAAGCTCTACGTCTAACTCTTCCAAGAGTCCCCTTAGCCAAATAGCTTCCTTCACAGCCTCTGTAAGGGCCATATACTCTGCCTCTGTAGTTGAAAGAGCCACCATGTGTTGTAGTGTTTCCTTTCAGCTTACAACACATCTCTTTACTAAAAATGCGTGACTAGTGATAGACCTACCTTTATCCAAATCCTTAGCGTAGTCTGAATCAACAAAACCTGTTACGTCCACATGGTTGCCAAGATCTGTCCCATACACCAAACCCACGTTTGCAGTACCCCGCAAATATTTCAAAATCCACTTTACTGCTTCCCAATGATTTTTACCCAAATTCGCCAAATATCCGCTAACAACACTTACCGCATACGCTATGTCTGGCCTCGTACACACCATCAAGTACATTAAGCTCCTAACCACATTTGCATATGGCACCTTACTCATCTTTTCAACATCACAATCCCTAACCGGGCAATCCTTCAATGACAGCTTGAAGTGCCCACCCAATGGCATCTTAACCGATTTCCTATTGTCTATTCTAAAATTATTCAAAATCTTAGAAACATACCCGGATTGTGACACCCTCAAAATCTTGCGACTTCGATCTCTGACGATCTCCATACAAAGAATCTTCTTTGCTTCCCCAAGCTCCTTCATGTAGAACTCCTTTTTAAGCAAAGACTTGGTAGACCCAATCTCAGCCTTGCTCTTACAAGCAATCAGCATATCGTCTACATATAACAATAGATAGATACACTCACATGGTGCATAACTCCTGTAATATAGGCAGCTGTCGTAACTGCTACGCTTGAACCCGTTGCTCAACATATACTCATCAAACCTCCTATACCATTGCCTAGGTGACTGCTTCAAACCATAAAGCAATTTTTTTAACAAACATACCTTGTTACCTTGTTCATATCCCGGTGGCTGCCTCATGTAGATCACTTCTTCAAGATTCCCATGTAAAAATGACGTCTTTACATTAAGCTGCTCCAGCTCATAATCTTTACACACAGTCAATGCAAGTATAACCCAAATATATGTGTGTCGAACTTCCAGAGAAAATACTTCATTGTAATCAATACATACCCTTTGTGTGAATCCATGAGCCACCAACCTTGCCTTGTACCTAGGCTTTTGAACACCTTTAATCCCTTCCTTAATCTTAAACAGCCATTTACAGCTCACCAGCTTTTGCCAGCTGGATGATATACTAACTCCCAGGTCTTGTTCTTCCCTAGAGAATCCATCTCTTCTTTCATAGCAGCTTTTCACTTAGAACTGTCTTTACAAGCAACTACCTCTTGATATGTCAACGGTTCATGAGTATCTTCTTCCTCTGCTGCAATAAACGCGTAAGCAGCCATATTACTCTCATCTCGAAACCTCAAAGGTTTTGTTCTTGTCCTTGGCTCTCTATCTCGAGCCAACTAATAATCTGTGAGATCTGGTGCTTGATAAGTTTTTTGATCCCCTGCATCTTCATCATCTCCATCTTCCTGATCTGTTTGATCTTACTCAAGTGTATGATTATTTAACCTCTGCAGTTCCACCTCAACTTGTAATTCCTCAACAGACTTATCAACACATGCACCAGAATCCTTTAACGTGTCTTTGTACATGACACTTTCATTGAAGACCACGTTCCTACTAGTGACTATTTTAGATGATTCATCATCAAGCCTATATAGTCTGTACCCCTTCACACCCTTAGGATACCCCAAAAGAACGCATTTTATCGCTCGGCGCGAGCTTACCTTGTTTATCGTGTGGATATGCAACACATTCGAAAATCCTCAACATCTCATAATCACTTGGATGTCCCGACCACATCTCCATAGGTGTCTTTTTCTCAATCGCTGTTGATGGTGACCTATTGATAACATATGCGGCCATACATGTCGCTTCCGCCTAGAAGGTCTTGGGCAATCCAGACTGAATTAATAAAAAACATACCTTATCCATGAGAGTTCTGTTCATACGTTCTGCTAACCCATTCTGTTGTGGCATCCCGACAACTGTCAAATGCCTAGCAATCCCACTCTCAGTGCATAGCTTCTCAAACTCCCGGTTACAGAACTCAAGACCATTATCTGTCCTCAGCTTCTTAACCGTCCTCCCAGTCTGATTCTCTACTAACTGCTTCCACTCTTTGAACTTTCCAAATGCTTCATGTTCGAACTTGAGGATATAAACCCATACCCTCCTGGAATAATCATCAACAATAGATAAGAAATACATCTTACCTCCCAATGATTCCACCTGAGACGGAACCGATAAGCCTGAATGAATGTAGTCTATCACTCCCTGAGTTGTGTGACTTCCTACACCGAACCTGACTCGATGTGACTTTCCCAAAATACAATTCTCATAAAAATCAAGCTTACCTAGACTTTTCTTGCCAAACAGCCCCTACTTTTCCAGTACCTGTAGTCCCGCCTCGCTGATATGTCCTAGTCTTTTATGCCAAACCTGCGCAAGACTGTCTTTTTCTTCAACACTAGCATTAAGCTCACCTACCATTGCATGGCCATCTAAAGAGTATACGCAATTTTCTCTCCGTATTCCAGATAAAACAACACTGGAACCATTAATCACCTTGACTTTACCCGACTGCAATTTTAAGAGTTCCCAGCGATATCAAGTTTTTTTTCAATTCAGGAATATACCTGACATTCTGTAACAAAAAACTTGACCCATCTCTCAGTTGTATCCTCACCTTGTCAATACCTCTGATCTTACACTCCCTGTTGTCACCCAACTATACACTGCCCCCATCGCATTCTAGAAAATCAAAAAGTATATGTAACCTGGGTTTCATGTGGTATGAACATCCTGAATCTATGATCCAATCTAGCAGAGCCTGTACGCTCATCACCATCATCACCTTAGAATCATCATAAGTCGAACCACTAGAGCTTGGTTTCTCATCTTTCTTGACGTAACCTGTTGACTTCTTACGATTGTTCTTCAGATAAGTTTCTCTTCAAGTGATCATCAGATTGGCAAATATTGCACTTGAGTCTTCCACCTCGAGACTTCGATCTTGACTTTCCCTTTGACTGACGTGAATCCCTACGATCAGTTCTTCCCCTCACATATAACCCTTCACCATCATCCCCCTTCGCCTTAGACCTTTCTTTGATTTCCTTTGAATTTAGTGTGGCCATCACATCCTCCAAAGTCAAAGCTTCCCGTCCATAAAGCAAGGTAGCCACAAAGTGTTCGTATGATGCTGGTAAAGAAGTAAGTAATAATAAAGCAAGATCTTCATCCTTGAATTTTACCTCAATATTTGCTAAATCAAGAACGATTTTGTTGAACTCATCTATATGCTCGGAAATCTTTCGTCCAGCCGGCATGTAGAATGTATACAACTTCTTCTTCAGGTACTTTGTTGGGGTTGTCGATTTTTGTGAGGGTATATCATAAGGTTTAGTCGATCAGCAAAGGGATTAAGATGACGACTTGTTAGTGTTTTCGACTAACAATCCAGTAATCTAGTGCGGAACAAAACGATCACAAATAACTCCCAAAGTTAAGTCGATACCCTCAAACAAACACCAAGACTCGACAAAA